>JBCJKH010078316.1:0-10122 GCA_039877255.1 Loriculus beryllinus
CCTGCCCATGGCAGGGGGGTTGGAACTGGATGATCTTAAGGTCCTTTCCAACCCTAACGATTCTATGATTCTATAAAGCTCGCAGAATGCGGAATGATTTACAGCATTTGAAGAGCAGATACCATTTCCATAGGTTTGTTCATATGGACATACCTCCATTGCCGCATTGCAGTGAGATCTAAATTTCCTTTCTGCTATAGTCTATTAAAAAAGCCCAATTTGTCCCTTCCCCTGGACTGAGAAAATTTTTCTTCACAGACAGCCAGTATAAAAATACTGTGACCTCTTTACCAATCTTCAAGCCAATACTTTCTGCTGAATTGGAAAAATAATCTTATGTGGCTACAGAAATAATGTTTGTGTTTTATCAATGTTGTTCCCACCCAAGGCCGGATTATCTGTTTCACATCCATTTAAACACAGGAAGGTTATGATAGGGCAGACAGCAATCTGGACTTTATTGGCTGGGAAAACTGACCTCATAAATCTGATTTGATACATCTGTCCTTTCGGCTGTCTGCATACATGCCCATGCATCCAGTTGGCCATGTGCCTGCTCGGTGGTAGATCAGCCTCTGTGGCTACTGTACAGTGGATTTTCCATTTCCCCCTCCCTCTGCTACAATAATAAACATACTGAAAGAAGTGCAGAAAGGAAGATATGTTTATATAGTAGCTCTAAGAGCTTAAGAGAGACAATGTACTGTGACGATCAAGGGTCAGGAAGCCAGTCAAACTACCTAGAGAGATGTTGGTTATCTCTATCTGCTTCTGGGACCAGACATAGGTGTTATTCTCATTAATACACTTTGTCTATGAACAGAGTACATCACAATGTTGCAGGCCATCTAACACCTCAAAATATCAAACTTCCAAAGAGACCAAGTGTCAAGTAGGGAATGATCAAAACTAGCACTGTGTAACTACAAAACAGGTACTATGATGCAACAACTACTCCAGGTAAATGAATTTGCATTTACTAGAATGAAACATTCCAGTTTGCCACCAAAGACACTTAAAGTCTGTAGCTCTGCAGCACAATGCAGATACATAATGGTGAGTTTATTGCAGAGACACCAGCAATCCTCTTTTCCTCCAGTGTTCTGGACATTCCATGATTTACGACTATCTGTACATGCCTACACCATTTGTTGTCCATCATTTAATATAATTAATGAATAAAAGAGAAAGAAAAAAATCAAACTAAACCCCACATTTAGAATCATAGAACAGTTAGGGTTGGAAAGGACCTTAATATCATCCAGTTCCAACCCCCAATATTATCCATTGCCTTTTCAAAATGAAGACTGTCAATCTATAAAAAGTCCCTGTACCAAAAAGCAGTTTTAAACCAGCTCATACTGGCTCAAGAACATATTTTCTTCTTTCTGTTCACTTTCACTAGTCTCTAGGAACTCTGATGTGAAACTTCAGACGTGCTGCTATAAAACTACCTGGAAAAGCAACACTATATGATAGAAGTAGGAACAAACTAAAAATCGAATACTGTCATTTAGAACGCTTCTCTCCCACCTTAGATTTTCTTTTTCAATAGACACATAGGTAATTTTATGACTGAAACCTTTCTGTTCCAAATGTCTGATTTAGTTGCTAGATGCATACAACAGCAGTAAAATACAGACCTAAGAGGCCTGGCTTCTTTATTGATTTGAAGCTTATTTCAGGTACTGTTGTTTAACTTCACAGTGGGAGAGTAGATGATTAAAAACCAGATTAGCCTCCACACTATGGATGGATTTGCAGTCCATCTTAGAAGGAAAGCAAGTAAGAACAGGCTCATGCTATTGATCCAATTTTCTGCTATGAGCTGAGAGGATGCAGCAGTTAGATCTGATTTTACAATGAGCTGGTTCCCAACAGCTCTTGTAGTAGCGCAGGGTAAGATAAGAAAATCATGGGAACAGCAGCTGATAGAATAATCCACCCATTGATTTCTACTCCCTGCTTACGCGCCCTGTGTTAATTGCACGTTGTGGTTCAGCACTGCTTTCAGCCTGTGCTTCCCGAGTCAAGTAGAGTATGAAGTAAAGCAATGGGAAAAATCAAATTCTTGAACTTAGTCCAAATGGAATTGGACAGAAATAGACTCAAAGATTCGCACTGCAAATTCGGCTCTGGAATGAAGGTTGTGTTGGTTGGTTGTTTTGGGGTATTTTTTTTTTTTGCTCTCGTTTGGGTTTTAATCCTTTTCACTCAGCTCTTCTTTGCAATAAGGGCAATGTGGAAGGAGAATGCTGGGAAAGAGAAATGTTCTTGTTCCCAGCAAGCAGGTTAAAAAATGAAGGGAGGTGGAGGATTTGAGGAACTCACTTCTGACACAGAAGTCACAGAAAAAACTTAAGAGGAGTGGGATGAATTGCTGTCAGTCACCTCTTACATAAATATTTTCTTTGCCAGTCATGCTAGACTTGGTTTGCTGTCTCTCATCGTGTAAATGCTGATAATGTTAATGCTGGACATCTAAACGCATGACAATGTTCAATGTAATCCTAAAAGAAAGGGAGACATTTAAAAATAGAGAACAGTTCACTTCCACTCCAGCACTGGGCAGAGCCTTTGCATGCCCTGCCTTCCCCAGGTTTAAGTTCCAATTCAGACAAGTAATAGCATTTCCTATCACATTGGGAACATCCCTCTTTCTTTCTGCTTTAGCTGGACAATACCTTTAAGAATCTAGGAGTGCAGATTTACAAATCTGAACGATGATTTGTCTGACAATTTCCTAATACTATGGATGATCAGCTCCAATTCAGTATCTCCCTATTCTCCAGCATTTCATGCAAACCACAGGTAATGAATGCCCTGGTACAAAAGCATTTGGTTTCATTCCAAAAGGACACTTTGTGACTGTAGAAGTTTTCAGCAGTTCATGTGGCTGAGGAACTGAGAGGCCACATGTAAACAGTAAATACATGATGGAGCAAAACCCCAATCGAAAGCTTTTCACGCTGACCACAACATTGTACAAAGACTTAGGACCAGCTAAAAAGCTGCATGCATTAAATCAAGCTTAGAGTGAATAAGGAGGCACTCTTTGAATATCCTTTAATTTTACCTGGACCTGCAGAACCCCTTAGGAGCTGTCCTTCTTTATAGGAAAACATTAAGCATCTGGATTAAATGAGCTTTGTAAGTTTGAGTTCTGCTTTTAATATAGTAACACAAATCTTAGGTTAATTTCCAAGGGGAATTACTTTACCATTCTGACGGCTTACATTTGGAATGATACAAATTTTGGAAAGGCTTAATGGAATGACAAATACAACATAAAATTGGATTGCATGTCCTGAGGAGAAACCCCAAAATACCAACTCTCCCTTCTTGCATAATGCAGAATAGTTTGAAGATATAACGCGTTTCAGCATTTCAAAAGAATCACAGCATAGCAAGGAGAATGATGCCAAGACACACAGGAACTCATAGAGCACCAAGCCTTTTACACTTGGATATTCACAGGGAAGCCAGGCATGATGCTACGCACAAGGTGGTTACATGTTCATGCCTACTCACTGACTCCACTGCATGGTCTCTCAGATTACAGAATGAGGCAAGAGCCTTTAGCAATACTGATTTACCTGCGCATTGTTCTAAACAGCAACCAGAGATAGGATGGACAATCAAAATTCCTTTTTATGGCAATGACTGTTAATGTCTTGTCTTCAGGTTTGGAAAGAGAATATGAGGTGTGCATTGCATTAAGAAAAGTGGGAATAAGATTGATATCCAGGGTAGAACCAGTAACTCACTCTCATTTGGAGATCTAAGTGGGGTTCTTCCTGCCACCCAAACAGGGTCCAAAAGAGTTTCATAACCTCAGCTCAAGATGACCTGGCCAAAACACATGCCTTCTGCCACTGGTTCCACAACAACATTGTTATTGTTGGATATGAGGAAGAAATTCTTTACTGTTAGGGTGGTGAAGCACTGGAATGGGTTGCCCAGGGAAGTTGAGTGCTCCATCTCTGGCAGTGTTCAAGGCCAGGTTGGACGAAGCCTTGGGTGCCATGGTTTAGTGTGAGGTGTCCCTGCTTATAGCACGGGGGTTGGAACTGGATGATCTTAAGGTCCTTTCCAACCTATCAATCTATTCCAACCAATCAATTCTATGATTCTATGGTGCTAACCTCTGTGTTATCTGGACTGATATGGGCAAAGTCAAGGACCTGCACCTACTGCTGGAAGCTATGGGTCTGGTACAGTTTTAGCCTAACAAAGGTTTCAATCAGAGCACTCAGGTTTTACACAAAATTGAAATCCTTGATGTCAAAATTATGTGTTCTTTTTCTTCAGTAAGGAACTTCTCTACAACAATATTCTCTGTCCACTATGAAATTTGCATAAATAACCAAGGATCAGCTTATATGTGAGACAGAGTTGATTATATCCGCCAAATATTTAACTTAGATAACAATGTGCATAAGTTGCAGCAAAGGAAACTATGATCAGAGGTAAAGGAAACATTTTTCACTCTGCAGGTGGTAGCACACTGGGAACTTGCCCAGAGAGGTGATGGAATCTTCACCCCTGTAGATATTTGAAACTCAACAGGACATGACCCTGTGTAACTTAGCATATCATGAGGGGTGTCCCTGCTTTGGTTAGACTTAGTCTTTAATTATATTACCAAGTTATGTAGTCCTTTGCAGCCATGCCATGCTGAAAGAGAGCTTAATCTAACCACGACGCCTGCTTAAAGCAACAGTAAATCCACAGCAGAAGGGTGATCCCCTCCCAAGAGGCTTAACTAAATCATGGCATTTAAGACTACACATCTGTGTTGTTACAACAGGAAGGATAAAAGGGAAAAGGTTATCATGAAGTGCCATATTTGCTGGTATACGTAGAGAAATATTATCAACTTTAGAGAAACTTATCAACTGCAAAGAAAGCCATCAACTGAGCTATTGTGGCCCTTTCTTCAGGAGCAAGAATAGTTCAGAGCAAAAATTCAATGCATAACTCAGCAGTCATAACTGTAAGAAAAATATTTTCAAGTGTTACACAAAGGCTATCAGTTCCACCTCCTTCATGTCTTTTCCTCATACCCCAGGACTCTGCACCGTCAAGATTACAACCTGAGAGCAATCAGACAAGACGGGCTGTAGGTACTATCTATCTCAAGAGGGAAGTAGGTGGAAGCTCTGCAGTTCTCTGAGTTTTCATAGCAGGCCCCTGGCAAACACCTACACAGAGTTGCTCATGACTGCGAGACTCACAGCTTGTATCAACCCACCCAAATCTCTCCATGCTACCCAATACTGTAGGCCTGGTTGCAGGAGGGTAAATGAAACTGCACATACAGAGAGCAGATGGAAGAGAGAAGGGAGCCCAGGTTGGAGATGAGCACTGTAAGCTGATGGTACAACAAGCACAAAAGACTTTGGCCTGGAAGGTCAAGGATTCAAGGTATGAGGGTGATGAATTGGAGGATGCCCAAGCTGAGGTACCCTTCTTATTCCTGGCCTCATATTGCCCATATCAACCACATTACAGTTAGGAATCGGAATAGAAGAAATGAGACTGAAACACCTGACGATATTGATATGAGGCAGACTACAGAAAAAGAATGTTAGGGTTGCAAACTTACATAAATGTCTGTGCTCATACACCATAGCAATATGTAGAGAAATTAAGAGTCATACAGGGTCAGCCCTATCTGAAAAGCTTCTCTATAGTATTAAATCACTTTTTGTGTTCGCATTTTGAGCCTAATTTAAAGAATATTGGGAGAACACGAAACCTGAAGATACTGATTAGTAGCTGTCATCTCCTTACTCAGCAGAACTTTGTTTTAAATCTGTAGCAGAGCATTAACTCTGAAGTAGAAACAGAGTAAATGTGTCAATTGTATACTTAGATGTTTTTTCTCCACTGCTAATATCCATAGGCTAGTCTTTGCAGAAGAAAGATCAACACCTTTTTCCTGACCTACCTTTAATGTGTTGTGAAAGAGATGAACAAGGAGAAAGATGAATGAGAAAACTGGAAGAGGACATAAGTTTGCTGTCTGGGTAACATAAAGATCAACCTAAATGAAAATGTTGCTCCTTTCACCACCCTATCCTTCCCACTCTAAATGCATATAGGAATAAACATAAAACATGTATCAATAGTTTAGAAATACTAGGTGAATATTTTTAATCTTTTCCAGGGTAGTTTTATTAAAAGCAAGAGCCTTACTTCATAAAAAAAGGAGAGAAGAAAATTAGATGAAATGGCTAGGTCATTCCCAAGAGGCAAAGTGCTGGCCTTTTATCTTACACCTTCCCAAACCAGAACAGGGATCCTGGTACTCACTATCCTCACAGTCTTGTAATAAGGAGGAAATTCTAGGATAGTTCATCCCAACATTTACTCATTGGATGTATTCCAATGTGTACAAAGAATTAAAAACTTGATTAGTCAGAGAAAATATGCCTTCAAGAGAGGCTAAATGATTTGGGGATGGTACGAGACACATTGGTTCCAACTGCACTATCTGCCGTTTAATTCTTTTAAACACAAAACAGGACAATTTCAATAAATCAAGACAGACCCATTCTTAAACTGAAAACCTCCTACAACATTGGCAAACCTCTCTCCTGGGAAATGGGAGATTAATTTCTGCTTTGGGTAGTCTTCCATAGTGATCAAACCACCCAAACAGAGGATTTAAAATGTCTAAAACCTCATGGATGGTACTTGAGCTTTGATATTGCCTGACTCTAAATGTGTGAAGATGTGCAGGTGCAACAGCACTGCAGGCGAGTCATTCTGCAATCTCTTTGCTCACCTCTCCTTTAAAGAGCTTCTGAACACCTGCAGCTCACATTAACTGCAATTTGTAGAAGCCCAGCTAGCCTAGAAATCAGTCCCTATGCCTACACTACAAAGTACATTAAAAAGAAACACAGTGGTACTTTAACATCAGCAAGTCACTAATAATTTAAGGAACTAATAATTACTGAAAACCAATTGTATACAGTCTGCCTGGAAGTCCTCTGGTACTGAAGTATGCATGATCCAAGCAAGCAAATGCCTAACCCTTACAACACCTCATTTAGCTTGATATCCGCACATCTGCTTTTCCAAACAGTCATTAAACAAATTATATTGTGTTACATCCTTTCTTTGAAAAAAGACACCAATTCAGCACTCACTCCCATCCCTCTGTATAATTTTTGTGCCAGGAAGAGATTGAAATACCAATATAGCCAGTTTAGGAGCTATTCATTGTTGCTAAGAGGACATCAACACAACTGTTAGCCAGCATCAGTCATGGTAGAGACTAATGTTTCAATGGGTATTTTTCTAGCTTCATACTCTAAATTGAGGGAGCTATTTTCTTTTATTGTAAAAGTCTCTCATTAGTAATTCAAAGTCGCTTACTTAGTTGAACTGGCATTTGTTCTAAACACATCCACCAATGAGCTGCTTCAGCGCAGTCAGTATATCACTATTACTCTCATTCAAGAAAAAAAATAATAAGATTTTCAAAACAGAACACAACTACACGTTTATTCTAACAGGCATGTAACTATATGCCTAACAAATGTGTGATCACATAAACTCTAACATACACAAGATTACTATGTGTGTAGAGGAAGAGTATGGTGCACACATTTCCATTCCAACTCGTGTACCTGCACATGATGTGTTCTCGGAATTTCATCATGTAGCTTTCTTTGTTGCATGTCTCCCCAGCTGCTAAGGTTGCTCAGAAATGCATTTTGATACTCCTTTAAGGAGAACACCCTGCAACTTCATGTTTGTACAGTAAAGCAACCTCATTTACCTGAGCTGAAAGCATCTGAGGCATGGTCAGGAGGCAGTAACCTTCCGCCAGGATTTTTAAGCATAGTGGTGCTTTCTAATCAACACTAACTGCTGCACATTTAAGTGCCAAAAGCTGTAAACTGCAAAGTGTTGCATTTGCCTTTTCTTGCACAAAGCAAACATCATGTGGCTTGTGGATAGGTGAAAGCTTCTCTTTTAATGTAAAATACAATATAAAACTGTCTGCTTAGTAAGTGGCTTACACTATACCATAGTTGGGCAACACTTATTTAAAAATAGGGGGTTTTTTGGGTTTTTTTTGGGTTTTTTTTTTTTTTTTGGTAGAGAAGGACAAAAAGGAATTTCTTTTATTAAAAGTAGAGAAGGATAAAGGAAAAACTGAAAATACACAGTGTCACCTGACGTGGATGATTCCTTCATCTGTGAGTTTAGATCTACAAGCTGCAGCCACATATTCAATAACGTTACCACTGAGCTCAAATGCCACTGATGCAAGTCAAAGTAGGATGTGAAGCTGGCAATGGACAAAGTTTCAGAAACTTCATAAGAAAATGAATGCAAGCAGGATTATAGGGGCATCTTTTGTTTCCTTGTTGGAAACAAGGTGCTGGGTCTGCTATTATTGTTGTTTCTTTATTTCTTAATTACCATCCAAAGGTTTAATAACTAGACATTTAGTTTAATGGGAAATGCACAAAATTTAAAGAGGAAAAAAAAGAAAATATTTCCAAGGTCAGCACTATGCCTGGAAAATATGTTGTTAACTTTGGAGACTTTGCAATAAAAGCATCCCAATTTTTAAGTCTTATTTCATTTTTTCATCTTGTTCTATAAAAGACTGGAATGAGCAATCACTGCACTGAATAAAAATGCAAAAGAGTAAAAAGATATGCAAAAAAACCCATATGTGATAGATGGAATTTAATAAACTGATCTTTTTCTTTTCTTGACTTTCAGCTCAGAGCACTTTAATACTTACCGTATAGAGAACTAATCCCAGGAAGTTGTATGACTTCAGAGGGATAGGACAGTGCCAGGAAAAGAAGGCTGCATGTTCAGCCTAGGCAGACTGCCATCAACACAATAAAGGTACCACATCAAAACCTGAAGATTTTAGGGGAACAAGTTCAGTACTTTCATCCTTTCCCTAACATATGAGCACGATTTTACACTACAGAAAAACTGCTAGTCATCCACTTCAAAACCCTAAAAGCAACAAGCCCTGACAGCAGGCTACAGGAAATGTGAATATTGGCTCAGCCTGAGCTGCAGGAATAAGATATAAAAGATATCACCCTCCTTCAACTCTGGTACAATGAAAGTTGACCTTAGGAGCTGTGTTCTGTTGGACTGAATATGTATGGCACAAGTTGGATGAATGAGATTGTTTGCAGGATGAGAATTATAGAATCGTAAAATATTGTTTCCCTCTTTTACCATGCTAAAGAGAGAATAAAGGAGAATTCTTCCTTTCCGGAGCATTATTTTGGATGCGAGAAATCAATATTCAGCCACAGACTGCATCTGATTGAGCAACCTTAAACCAAATAATCCACTATTAATGCTTCAATCAGGACTTCAGTAAAGAAAGCTCAGGTTTAGCCCAGACACTAGGTATTGTGTCCACCTGGCATACAAATATGGTGATATATATCTAGACATTTAACTAGCAAAGATGAGAGCTGAAATACCAGAGAGGTGTCTTGAATTTGAAGTACCCAATGTAATTCAGTTTTAGGTAAATTCATAATTAAATCCTTAATGTTGCTATACTCAGTCAACAGCTGAAAGCAACGAAGCATCTCCCATCCTTCCTTCCCAGGGATTTTCACACAAAAATATATAAATTGCTTTTATTTTGAAACATAAAGAATTCCAGCTGAGTGAGTGGATTATTACACTTTACTGCAGCAAGAAGTACACACAGGAGGTATCCACATGCTGTACTTTGTGATGTGTGTCTTCATTCCTCTTTGCCTGTCAAGAATCCAGAATGTTTTGTCACTACAAAAAGTTGGCTAGAAATTTTAATAAGAAACAATATTTCCTTGTTGGGTCCTCGAGAGGGAGAGGGAAATGCTGAGTATTTAAAGACTGCAAGAAAGATATGAGGATATATTGCCATTGAAGGATTTCCTTAGCCAACACAGGCATCAGAAGAAAAGAAACACCATGGCTAAAGATGATGCTTAATCAAAATATGTTTATTACAGCTGAAAGAAGACATATGCCTATCAATACATGTGCATGCATACACAAAGGCACATGTATAAAATTATACGCATGTCGAATTATACAACGTGGATGTAGGACAACTCTTTGTAT
>JBCJKH010078319.1:0-16494 GCA_039877255.1 Loriculus beryllinus
GAGATAAGAACAGCCCAGTAACTAAGGTATAACACAAATCACTACTGCTACCACCAATAATAATAATGATAAGAAAATAACAAGGGAAGAAAGTACGATACCACCCGCCGAAAACGAGCCCGACCAGGAAGTGTGTGCTCTTCCAGGTAACTCCCCATTACCTCCCTGGGCATGACGTGCTGTGGTATGGAATACCTCTTTGGTTAGCTTGGGTCAGGTGTCCTGTCTCTGCTTCCTCCCGGCCTCCCCTCCTCCTTGGCAGAGCATGAGACTCAGAAAGTCCTTGGTCAGAATAAACATTACTTAGCGACAACTAAAAACATTGGTGTTATTAGCTATGTTCCCAAGCCGAATGCCAAAACACAGGACTGCATCAGCTACTAAGAAGGAGAAAAAATTGACTGCTACTGCTAAACCCAGGACACCCACTTAGGAAAAAAATAATACAACACTAAGTGCTTTCTTCCCAGGGCATGTTTTTGCCTGACAGTGTGTGTAATCATAATCCCTTGGCAGGGCTAAACCAGTGTCTGTGTGGGCAGGTGCCTGGCACAGGGAGAAGGCAGAGTCTGGTGGGGCACCAGGACTAAAGAAGGACTGAATATGTTAAGCAAGGTGTCTGTGGCAGAAGAAGGAGAGGAAGAGTTGGTGCAGCTAAGAGGGATCTGGATCCCTCACCTTGCTAATGCCAAAAGGTACCCATGGACAATGTATTTTGGGGCAAAGCTGCGATGTGGGAAAGCTCAGCTTGGGTTCAGAGGAAGACCATGGTGGGATGATGTCGCGACGCGCGTGGCACGGACAATGCTGAGACGATCAATGTGACCAAGCGATTGTCAATTTATTAGACAAAGTATTCGTCTTATACAGAGATTCTTAGTACAGCTACACAAACTGGGCAGTTGTTAATTGGGCACCTTAAACCTAAACATTGCTATGATTGGATAACGCTGTCCTGGGAACTTGCTTCTCAGCTCTCTTTCTCTTCCTGATTTCGGTGTCCTTGCAGGTGGTGTTTTCCTTACTGTACTCCTTTCATCCACGGCCTTTAGTTTATCTTGTTCTCACATAAGCTGCCTAGTACCAAGGCCTCTGGATTGCTCACAAAATGTCCGTTGTCACACAGCCAGTCCACAAATCCCTCTTTTTTGTTTTTGAGCAGTCCAGACGTCAAAATTTTCTTAACCATAGATATTATACATCGTAACATACAACTTGCTATAAACAAAACTAGAGCTCACAATATAATCAAACCTTGTACAGTCAAATCCTTAAGCCACCTAGAAATTCCCCATCCTTTAGAGAGTTTTGTTAATCAATCTAAGCCATCATTTTGTGTCAGATACAATTACTTACATATGCTTACAGTGATTTGGCATATCATGATATACATGTCTTGAAGACCCTTAGCAACTAACATATAATTGGGCAAGCACAGGTGTGAGAACTTGACCTCGAAAGCTTGCCAACAGTCCACAGTTCTCATTAACTCAGTGAATTCCAGTTCCCTCTTATCTTGTTTGCTTAAACTTCCTCAGGCCTCTCATGGCCTTGCAGTGTCTTTTGGGATTATTCAGAGTTCATGTACCAAATATCCATTCTCCTGTGAGAACACTGTCTCCACAGTTTTAAATTCTCATACCTATACCAGGGACAAAGAAATCCTGTACTTACATCGCTGTTTTCCGCAGTGATTTTTATGCTGTTAGCCTTTTCCTGAATTAGTTTTATTTTTATAAAACATTACTATTTTTTCTGCTTCCCTGCATAGAGTTACTGGCAAAAAGCTACTAATCATGAATACTCAAATAAAAGGCAAATAAACAAACAAAAACCCCACAAAACCTTAAAAGTTGATTTAGCTCCAGACATGTTCCTGCTTACTGATCAATAAGAAAACTTATTTTCAAGCCTGTAACAGAAAAGAAATCATCTAGTCTCTTAGGCATGAAAATTACTACAGATGGATTTAGAGAACTGATCAGTATCTTTGCTATTAAATTACTTTTGAGTCACGCCTGAATGGAGAGTCTTGAGAAAATACTAAATTTACAGAATAAGATCCTGCCATTGGTAAAAAGACCCTTCCTTACATAATGAGCTCTTCCTAAGCTGTTAATGAATCACTCACCTTTGCATGAGTCATTAAAAAAAAAAATAATAAAAAAAAATCCAAAACATGTGCCTGTAAGCACAGAAATAGAAGATTACTGCCTTATCTTCTTGTTGCAGACTCCTAGTGACAAAACCCACTATAATTCACCATCACTAACAGTCATTATGCGAGGCATAAAATAAAATCTACATTTCCACTCAGAATTTTTAAATTACTTTTGTTAGATGTGAGCAGTGGAAAGGATTCATTGCATTAGAAACTATGCACAGCCTGGCTAGTACGAAAACCAGTTTTTCTCTGAATGCATATTTTCACAATTCATTTATAGCACACATTTTTCTGTGCAGTTATTTTTATACCAAGATTTACTGCAAGTTTTATGCTTTGTATCAGTCCAGAAACCCTTCAGATGTTTGACTATGCTATCATATAAATATAAATGACACATCACACTGCAGTATGAATTGCAGTTTGTTCATTTTATTCATCAATTACTCCCAAGTTTGACCATAAAACTCCACAAGTGCTGTTTTCCCCTTGGATAGAAATTTTATGCATCCCTAATATCTTACCAGCAATGCTTAAATGTTGTCTGTCAAGGTCAGACAGGGGACTCCTCAGGTCCTTATCCAGACAAGAGCCTTCACTCTTCTCCATGCTCAGGACAATCTGATGATGAAGGTGTGACCTATGCCAAGGGTTTCAGCGACATTGGAGGCTGCCCCACGCAAAGCTACAGGCTTTTACAAAAAAAGCCTTGCAATTATTTCCATACCCATCCCTGAATTGTACCACCAACCTGGGCTGCTGTGGTTCATGGAGGGGCAGCCCTCTGCCACAGGGTCCTCAGAGAGCCATCTCCTACATTTTCTGGCCCAATATGAACAGTGATGAGGGAAAAAAACCCTCTCTGGTGCCTCCTGCATCAGAAGAACTATGGGGACCTCCCCCTGGGTGGAATGGTGCCTGAGACTGGTGTATCTGCTTGCTTTACAGTAGATAAGTTTTATAATCTGATGTGGATATTCAACCCTGCAGTAGCAAGACCAAGGACTCAAGGAGTGTCATGGGGGCTGGAGAGACCAAAGGAGCTGCAGCCAGGAGAAGAATGGTTGGGGTTGCTGTGGGATGAGGCAAGGAAGGACGAGGATGGAGGGCTGCTGTCTGCATGTCTGCACAAGGAAGGATCAGCAGTGGTGGAAGGAGCAGGTCCACCCCCAGCATCCCTCCCTGGGAGAGGGCCTTCCTTTTCTCCTCCACTCCATTCTGGTATGGCTCACTCACAACTTTATTACTCACCATCCTCTCTCTACCCCATGCAATAACCTCTCTCTATTCTTCCCTCTGGGACCAAAGCAAGCTTGAATGGGCAAGGGAGTGGGACAACCTTTACACTGATGGAGCTGAACTGTGTGCTGGTTCAGCTAATAATGGTAAACTGAACTGCCCATCTTCTTCATCAGGCTGTTCTTATTAAGCAATAATAAGAGACACATTTTAAACTGAGGTACCAGTTCAGGTGAAAGGACAATTCTCAGGATGCCCACAGCCATTCTGCTCTGACTTCAATAAGGGAGCTAAATCTAACATAAAACATAGACAACCCCCTCAAATGTTGCTCAAAACATAATAAATAAAGGGAGCATTGCTTTGTTTTAGTCAAGTTCTTCACCTCTCTAGCCAAGCCTGTTATCTACAGAAAAAGGCAAAAGCCAGCAGCCATCAAGAGCCAGCCTTTGCAAATGTCACGTGAAACAAGTCTAGAGGCCTCAGCTTTCATTTCAGACCTTCATCTTTATCATCAATATTCGGGTCAGTCTTGAGTTCCTGACTTCAACCGGCAGTCCTCTTTCTCAAAAATATTTCGCAAAAAATATGTAGAATGTGACAGATCACATTCTACAAAAATACCCCATTCTAATGAAATAAGAGGGAAAACCCTAAGCCTTGAATCTTTGAATTTCTAGGGCACTGATACTGGATGTATTTTTCACATATACTGAACAATTCACAGGAAGACTAGCGTTCATGTTCTCTTCATCATTCATACATGTCATGAGTACCAATTAAAATAATTTTTGTTCTATGCATAAGTAAAAATTAATTCAGATTAAATGACTGCTTAAGTCTCTGACTTGCAGTTTGAATTTCATAATTGCATTTGACATTCTGAATCCAAAAGTGAAGAGCAAGATCTAAACAATCATATAATAATGTTATTTTCACGTTACGGAAAAGGGAGGCTGTCTTTCCTACTGATATAGCTTATCCTTCTTCTATTTCTAACACAGAACTTAAATGAACCATTCCCATCTAAATAATTGTTTCAGTAAGAAAAGAAATAAGGACATTTACTCAACAGTACATCAAATCATACGTGCAGGTTTGGGTTTTGTTGGTTTTAAAATGGGTCAAAGGTCCATGCTGACTGTAAATTACAGTATGTTCCTTACTTTTCTTTGTCAGTTAGCATGTAGCATAAAAAGTAAAAAAAAAAAAATACGTATATGTTCTACCAAAACAGTGTCTACATTTGGGCCTTCCAAGAAGTGCAACATATACTGAAAAACCCACAATGGTAAAACAGCTTCACTATACTTTTGATCATCCTGCCTAATCCACACCCACAGTAGAGGAGAGAAATTTAGTCTAGCTTCCTTTCCCCCTCTTGCTCCTCAAGTTATTTTGCTTCTTCCTTGGGAGCAAAATATGGAAGGAAAAATAAAAAATGGCAGGACAAAAAGCTGTATAAAACGCAGCCTATACATGAGTATACCAAAACATAGACACTTATCTTTGAATGTATTCAATTCCACAGTGTATTTTCTATATAGTAAATTAATTCCAGAGTAATTTTTAATATGCTGTGAGGCTATTAAATAGAATTTTTGATTATAAAAAGTAGGTAAATTTGCTTAGAAGCTAAGATAAAAAGAAATTATGAAAATAAAAGCCTGAAAATAATTTGCTTACTAAAATATTTGAAATGCCTCTATTTTTAGGCTGCTAATGGGAATAAATGTTACTAAGATACTGATGAATTTTCATGACACTTTAAGATAACGTAATTATTTCAAAGATGAAGATAAGTTTCCCAATTAGTGCTTTGTTCTGCTGTAATAACTTGGGCCACTTAGGTATTTTATCTTGCTGAAGAACTCAAATCAAAAGAAAAGTACTGTTCACAGATATCTAAGCATATTAAGAACGAGAAACATGGACAGCATCAAGATGCAGTATCAGCTTGTCAGCAGATGCTTAAAGAACTTGATTTCCCTCAACCTATTGCTCATTTTAGATGCCAAATTTAAAACACAAATGATCACATTTTGAGAAGATGCAGTGGAAAAAAAGTGACCTTTATCAAACGTTTCTCTTTTAGCATCTATGCCTGAGAGCCCCTGATGACGTCAGTTTCCTTGTATGGAGGGAATGGAGAAGAAAGCTTCTTCTCATCAAGTGCATTAGAACATACAGGCTTGATTTACCTAACTAAATACTGCAACCATGTGACCATCAAACACACAATCACAGAAATAAATACTGTCTTGCTCTCTGCCCTCAGTAACTGTAGAACTAAGAATTTTGCAGAAGACTTATCTCTAACTCTTCTCAACCTTTAAATGCTTTGTCTTGCAAATTTTGTCGGGTAAAAACTATAGGACAAAGGGGAGACAAACAATACTCTTGATGGACATTCAAGGGAAACATCCTTCTTCAGTAACTCTAAATTGAAAAAAAGCTTATATATAAATCTCAGGGTTTTATACTAATGAACACATCTCACTATTCACATTTAAATTTATTTCCCCAAAGTCACTAAATCTTTTTTTGAAAGTGTTTTTTTGGAATGTAATTAATGTGTTGTAATGAGCACGGAGATCATCTCAGGAACTGCCTGGAGCAAATTACAAGGAGCTCAGCCATGTCCCTACCTGTTTAAAATCATCTCACAAAATCAAACATTTGAAGATGTTTCATCACAGGAGCCAAAAAAAAAAAAGGAGAGGGTAAAAAGGCTTATTTCTTAACACTTTTTGCAAAGCCCATAGCATGGTGAAGCAATCCAATTTGAGAGACACAAACACTGTATGCATATCAATGCTACAAAGCTAAAAGATTTTTCCTCTCCTCCTGCCTGTTTGCTACTCATACAGAGTAACGGTCTCTCAACATTAGATTCCTATTTTCTTTTTCTTGCCTTATAACCTTGCCAAAGGCCCTATTCACTTCATCTTATAATTAGTTCCTCCTTTAAATATAATTCAAAAAGACTAAAAATTCTGATTTTCCTTGCATTTCTCACTTAGAGTGAGAGGAAAGGAGAACCAGAAGAATTAAAACTAGAACTAGGCACAATTATTTGACTGAAATACCCATCTCAAACTTTCATTTCATACTGCCCACAGAGAACATAATCTCTCTTCGTACACCCAGCAGTGTAAAAGGCATTTTACACATCATTAGTTGTCACTATAGTCTTACAAAAGCACTGGATAGAAAATAAAAGAACAGAGATTTCTATTTAATAAAGATACCCAATGTAGAGATAACTTTAGCACTTGCAAAGCAAATTAGACTGGTTTGTAATAACTCAAAGGCAGTATTCAACCAGAATTATTTTTCAAGATGACTGCTAAGACCACTGCTTGGTATACATAATTGCAGCACAATCACTAGAAGCAGAGGTTGCATATGTTTTGAGAAGTTACCTCATCCATCTTTCAGCCCAAAACATCTTTACTATCATCATTCTCAAGGGAAGTTTATCCAACCTGTTTTTAAAACAAGATTCTGCAACCTCCCTAAGTTTATATTAATATTCATACCACCTAACCTAAATCCTTTCACTGCAATTTCAGTACCATATTATTTTGCTTATATGAAGCGAGTATGTGGAACAGCCTATATGTCTCCTCAACACAGCTGCCTTCTGTGGATTTAAAATTCGGTTATTTTTGGTTTTCTCTTGCCTGGATCAAACATTTCTGAATCCTTCCATTACTCTGGACATACTGTGTGCTAGGCTCATCATCATTATTTTCTGCTGAACTTTCTCCAGTTGGCCAACAGAAAGTGTGCTACACAAAACAGGTCAAGTAACCTACATAAAACAGGATTATATCATGTGTTTTACAGGCCATAATTCTGCTTGTACATCCCTGTGTGAAGCTGCAATTATCTACAATGGAAAATACTGTTGATTCATGTTCAGATTTTCATTCAGTACAATATCCAGATCCTTTACTAAGTAACAGCTGCATAAGCCATTTTTATTCTCATTCTGCAGCTGCATTTTTGCCCAAATGTAATACTTCCATATGCCCGTAGGGAGCCTCCACTTGCTTTTCCTTCCAACCACTTTTGTAAATTGCAAGCATCGCTATGAATTCTAATCTTGTTTTTCAGCATGCCTGTAGCGGCTCTCAATTTGATGTCACCTGCAGGTGTAACTGTCAAACTCATCTGCTGCATCAAAGTCCTTAACTAAAGCATTTAACAGTAAAAAGCCAGGACATTTTCTGCTCTATTCCACTGCCTTTTTATTTATTTTTGTTATGGCAGTGAAATATGCATAACTACTCTGAGAATGGAGCTTTATAATTTTCCAGGCAGTTCTGCAGTCACGCTCATAGAATTTATTCCACGGTGTAACTCCCCTTGTTTATCAGCTTATTGAAATGGCATGAGGAAAGTATCAGAAGGTTAACTTAAGTCAAGTTATAAGACATCAACAGATCCTCTTCTATTCACAAGGTCTGTCACCCTATCAAAGGAGGAAATTAAAGTGATTTTGACATTATATCTTCTTGAGCCAGCTCTTACTCATCATCCTGTCATCACTTGGCTTTTAAACAGCACAGCAATCATTTGTTTCAGTATTTAAGGATCTAAGGGCAACTTGACAGGGTCAACAAATTCCTTGTTCTTTCTCTCTTCATTTAAAGAGTAGTATTGTGTTTGCCATTCTCCTCTCTGTCATCTCACCTGCACCCCACCATTTCTGAAAGGCACAGCACTAAGATCATCTCAAGAACTCCCTGAAGGAGCTCAGCCAGGCCCCTACCCATTTAAAATCACTTCACAAAATCAAACACTTGAACATGTTTCATCTTAAGAGGTGAGACACCATCCTCTGGATGCACCCCAGTGGCTGCAGAGAAAGTTAAGACATCTAGCTAAAACCAGATGTTAACCTTCTAAAGCTAAAGTTAGAAGGTACAAACCGTAACCATATCCTGCTGTATTAATTTTTCAATAACTGTCCAGGTAGTTGAAGTGTGTTCTAACAATTTAGCTTCACTCTCTAATAAAACTTACAAAAAGCTTTCTCTTCCTGACATCTTTAGTTTGCTAATATGTGAAACCAAAAAAAACCAAATCAAAACAACCAAAACCCCTACAAACAAGGAAGCACCAACAAAGAAATCCCAACAAAACAAAAAACCCCACCAAAAAAACCCAAAACAACAAGAATAAATCAAACAATCCCCTGAAATTACTCTGATTCTTTTCCCCTTTAACATGATTGCTTTATCCTGTCTTTTTCTTATACCATCCAGTTCTCACATCAGGATACATAACTGAGTTTTGTTGTCTAACACATTTCTCCTTCCCTGGAGAAATGGGGGCAAGCTACAGAAAAATCCTGTATCCAATCCTGTATCCTGTATACCAATCAAGTAAATTATTCTTCCAAGTAAACACCAAATAAGTATCTTTGAACATATAAAATCTTTTTGTTTATTCACTTGATATCCTGTGTTAGAATACTGATTTCTTTTTCAGCACCGTGATCTGCTACCCTCGTCCTTCATTTCCCATGCTCAATATTCCAACCGTGGGACATGTGATATCCCCTTTTGTTTTACCTCCCACCATAGCACAATTTACTTTAGAACACTCACTAATAGAGACATAAATACAGTCCTCTCTCTTCACGCAGAGATGTTCAGTTACTACAAACACAGGAGGGGAAGGAAAAAAAAAAAGTAAAGACAGAAACATGAACTGAAGTGTTTGGACTCACAATTTTTACATTTCTTTCCTTACAAATCCACCTACCATGTCAGTCAGAACACACAGACCTTGTTCTTAATTCTATTAATTTTGAAATACTGAATGCTTTACATTCATGTTTTCGTAACGTGAACAGACTGTCACTGCTCTGTAACTAATTTTCTGACATTTTTCAGAGCATCCCACCAACAGCTCAACATCTGTGATGTTTGCAGCTTTCTCTAGCAAGCAAGCTGGTTGAAACTGGCTAAGAACTGGGAAAAAAAAAAAAAAGACACTGCAAAATAAGCCTCCTCCCTTGTGTATTTCCTATGCACATGCTTTTGTGCTAAGGAGATGTAAAACAGTGACATGAGCACAAAATTACTTACGCGATCTTGGCACACACCGAACACTTCCACTGCCCATCAGTTCCCACAACACGACATTTACTGCAAACTCGGAGTTTGCAGGTTTGGCACAGGTCTCCTCTGTTGAAGATTAAGCCCAAGCTTTTCTGACAGCGAACACAGACCCTACTGTTGTCCTGTTGACAGTGACGGTTTCCACCTTTCCTTCTCACTTCCAGAAGCTCATTTTTCAATTTCCTAGAATTAAGAAAATAAAACATTCTAATTTGGAGACAGGACTCAATGATCTTCAAGGACTTTTTAACAGATTAAGATTTAGCACTAAAAACTACAAGACACAAATAAGTACAATTCCTTTTTTTTTATATTTGACATACATCTGAAACAAGAATAAACCTATCCTCTACCCTTCAGACATGCAGTCAAGAGGAAAATCTTGTGCTAGCTCAGTATTAGTAACTGCAGACAGCTGAGCATTTCTGGATAATTGGTAAACCATCTTTGCTTGTCCCTCATCAATAATTCAAGTCATGCTGAGCCCTGGTTGACAGCATCTCAAAACTGGGACTACCCTGGTGCCTCCACAGAAGGAAAAGAGAATCTTTCCTGTAATTAGCATGCATGTAATACTATGCAAGTGTAGAGTTAGCTAGGAATATCTATGCAATTCTGCACTGCCAATTCAAAGCCTAAAGAATACCCAAACCAAATCATTTAAGTAAATTATGATCATTATGCTGTGATGCTACAATTAAAAAAGAAATAAATTTAAAAAAATAATAAAAAAAAAAAGAAGAAACATCTGTTTAAATAATGTGACTTGCAAATTACCAGTTTTGTCACTGACTGCAGGATGAAAAAACTTTGCAGTTTAAGGCCTAACTCTGCAGGCTGCAGTTCCAGTGGGGTATGACTTGGGTCCTTAATAAAATAACTACTATATTTCTAACAGGAAAAAAACCCAGGGACTAAGCTGTGACAGAATTAAGTTATTTGTGGATACACTGCCTTGTTAAAAGGTCGGCTAGCATTTTCTTTCCCATGGGATCCCGTGAACTACAGCTGCTCTGCCGCCACCTGACCTGCAGATGCTCAACCTCTGGCAGCTTTTGCAAAATGAGCATGAAGAACTTGTCCAGTCTCTCCAGGCAGCGACTAAAAATTCTGTCAAGCCTTTTCCTCTGCTGGTCTTTCTTTCATTCCATAGCCTTCAGAAACCTGTCCAAGCTTCATGAGCTTTCTTGGTACTTTGCGAACTGTTCTTGCAGTTTATCAACTGCACCTTACATTTACCTACTTCTACAGAGATACACATAGTTATAGGTACACTCCATTTTCTTCTTCTGTCAGTCAGCCCATTCCAAATGCACATGGATGATCTGCACTCCAGCAACTTCCAGCTGTGCTGCAATATTGCCATTGTGCACAGGCAAGGCAGACGATCACTACTTTTACCAGCCCCTCCTTGGCTCTACTTCCTAGACAAGCCTGCCTTCGAACAACTAAAGTCAATCTATATGCTTGTTCTGGACCAAAAACTAAAAGAAAAAACAAAAATAAGCTGCCCCCTCTACCCCCCCAAACAACACCCCTGTGACCAAAGTCTCCCAATTAACACCATTTTAAAAGAGAGAACTTATCTATCCACTTGAGTAACAAATAGAGCTTTTGTTGCTTGTGAAGACATCTAATTATCACCAGGGCTATGGTCACTTGCATTTCACTAAAACACAAAATGCCTGATGACGTACTGTCCCCTACAGCTCACAGAGAAGAAGCAGGTTGTTTCCCTACAGCCCATGGAGTAGTATGCTGAAGCAGACATATACCCTGCAGCCTGTGGAGGACCCCAGGCTGGACCAGGTGGATGTGCCCTGAAGGAAGCTGCAGCCCACAGAGAGAGCCTGCTGGAGCAAGCTCCTGGCAAGAACTGCATCCCACTGGGAACACACACAAGGGCAGTCTGCTCCTGAAGGACTATACTCCTCTCAAAAGGACCTATGCTGGAACAGGGGAAAAGAGGGGAAAGTGGGGAGAGGAAGGAGTGGCAGAGAAAAAGCATTAGGAACTGACTCCAACCCTCATTCTTCATCCCCCTGCACCACTTCCAACAGAGGTGAAGATCAAAAAGTCAGGAACAAGGAATGAAGCTGAGCCTGGGAGGAATTTGGGGTTTCAGGGAAAGGAGTTTTCAGTTTTGTCCTTGTTTCTCTGTATCCTACTTTTTTTTTAATTAAATTGACAAATTAAATTTATTTTCCCCAAGTCATGTCCATTTTGCTCATGGCACATGATCTCCCTGCTATTATCTTAATCCACAAGCTTTTTTCATCCCATTTTCTCTGCCTGTAGGGCAGGAGTAAGAATGTGGCTTGGGGGGGTGTATAGCAGCCACCCAAGATCAATTCACCACAGCCTCCTTTCCCCTTCCTGTCTGCTTGTTCGTTCTGACCCTCCCTCAGCAGGAAAAACAGCTTATTAGTACTGGGGAGACAATTTTGTTTCTGGGGAAGAAGAGGGCAAATCAGAACACTGCACAAAAAAACGCTCTTGTATTGTTTACCCACCGCTTACCAGAGCTTCATCTGCTCACCAATCCACACTAATGGCCACTTGGGCAACTGAAAATCCTGGAATTTTTGAATGCCCTCAAAATCCTCTCCCCTCAGAGTCACATGATTGATTCCACACTAAAATGATACTCAAAAGTCTGTATTTGGTTCCCTGGGTATGTTCAAGCTCCTCTTTGCAACCACAAGGGACAGGCTTTCCTCTTCCTTCCACTCATTCACAAGTACACCTAGGGTACACTGCTGCTGGCTGTCCTCCAGAATTTGTCACTGAATTTGTCACACAACACTCTCAACTCAGAAGCTCAGCAAGTTCAGGCTGCCCCACTGTCTATTTACAGTCTGTACTTTAATAATATCCTCAGTGACAAACTCGTGGTGTCAAAAGCCTTGCCAAAGCCAAAATAAACATCCACTGCTCTCCTCTCACCTACTAAATCAGTCATTTCACTACAGGTGATCAGGTTGGTCAAGCACGACTTCCCCTGACTATTCCTGCTAGCCTCCTTGTTCTTCAGGTGCCTGGAAGTTGTTTCCAGGATTAGTTGCCTCATCCCTTTCCCAGGAATTGAGGTGAAGCCATCCTCATAACAGTCTATAATTCCCGCATTTTCCTTCTTGTCCTTTTTTGAAGGTAGGAATGACATATGCTTTCCTCCAGCCCTCAGACAGCTCTTCCAGTCACCACAATCATTCAAAGATTATTGACAGTAGCCTTGCAATGACACTGGCCAACTCCCTCTGCACTCATACGTACATCCTGTCACTGTCCAGTCCAGTCTGTCCAGATTGTTTAAATATTCCCTAGCCTGATTCTCTTCTACTGAAGGCAAATTTACCTTGCCCTGAACTTTCACAATGATCTCAGGGGCCTGGGATTCCTGAAAACTTGTCTTACCAATAAGACAAAGGTGAAGAAGGCATTGCGCACCTTCGCCTTTTCCACATGCTTTCTCACTAGGTCCTCTGTTTTGCAGGCCCACATCTTCATTCAGAAGGTGAATATTGTTAATCGTCAGATCTAAAAAGGGTCAGAATACTAAGCACTAGCAAAGGCTCATTTTTCATATGATTCATTTACAGTGGCTTATTTTTAGTTAAAAAATAAAATCAAAGTGGTCCATTGCATTTCTGAAACTCCACAGGCAGTAGGATGTCATCTTTTGGTAACTGTCTGTGTCCTATAGACTGCATCTAGGTTTCTAATGTTGAAACAAAACCTTCACTGACCTCTTTCCATTCCACCCTTCTACTTCCCTCCTACAACTTTCAGGCCTTGTTGTGTGCTTAATTAGAAGCATCATTGGGCACAAAGTCTGTGTTTTAAATAGTTCCAATTTAAAGTAAGAAAATCTCTATCAGCCCAAGCCAATACACAGTGCATTTTTAAACAAAAGCTTGCTTAGAAATCAACATGTTGAAAAACTTAGCAATATTCTTTTGACATTAAAAAAAGCATTATTCCTACTATCCAGTAGTAGTGACTGCAACAGTATTTTCCACTGCTTATGCCATACAAAACCTTTAATTTTTATTAGATGATAGCTGATCTGATAACAGTATGAATTTGAAAAGGTGTTTGCTCGTTTTCTAATATGGGGCTGCCTTTTCTGACTTTCTGGGAATGGAAATAAAACAACCCACAGCTTCTCTGCTTGCTTAATCAAACAAATGAAAAATTAAAATTAAAAAAACAAGCAAACAATGTATGGGCAGATATACTGGCTATAAACTGTCTTTTGGAGTTCCCTATACTATTTGTTGAATTGAACTACTGATTCATTGTAACAAATATGTTCAGATCTTAAGAAAATAAAGAATGAAATGTCTCAAGGGCAGGAAGAGTAGGAGGAGGTGGGTGAGTCATCTGAAAAAATCCATCATCATAACAGCCTCTAAACAACCAAAGTCTAGCTGCACTACCTACACAATATTGAAAAGAAAGAGAAAGTGCAGCATGTAGCTGGTCTGACTTAACTGCTACTCTCCATCCGCCAAGACAGGAGCCAGCTGTATATAAACACACAAAGTTCTTTTGCCATTCAACATCTGAGCTCTTCTAAATTTTAAAGGAGCCCAATTAACCATGAAGTTAGATATTTTTAATCTCAAATACTAAACAAGAATTAATCATTATCAATTCTCTCCTAGTAATATGAAAGAGAGAATAAACTCATCAGAAGCCAATTTAATAAGCTGCTGATAAAAAAGAATCTTATCAGCAAGTTACTTATCACTCAAGTTTCTAAATCCTCTATCCACTACAACAGCTATTTGATAAAAGATAGCTATTAAAAATAAGTTTGTTAATGCCAAGGATAGCAGAATATTTAGCCATTCCTCTAACTGTGAATTGATATTAAGATCCCTCTACTGTCTGAGAAAATATGTTAAGTGTATTGGAGAAGAGTTCTGTTATAACTAGCATTCCAGACCATACTGAATGACTTAATCTAAGCCTTTCCAAAGTGGGCCTCAGAGCCGCACATAAAATACCAAAGGAAGAGACAAACACTTAGCCAACACCAAACTAGTGAAATCTAGTCAAACCCTAGTTTACATTCATCCAACAAGTGAATTTGAAAAGATGAGGAAAAGAATGCAGGTATCAAAGACCACAGTTTTACAAAAAACAAATTAAGGAGCAGCAAGTAGTCATAGCTGTCAGCACAGTTGCCCACTGCCTAACAAGGTCCCTGAAAGATTCTGACTCTTTCCTACTATACTAAAACTCACAAGGCAGTCAAAAGCACTCATTCATCCACAAATGCAGCCTTCAGAAATGGAATATACTCAAAGCCTTATAATCCTTCAAAGAGGAAAAATATAATGAGAAGCTTTAATAGATCTGTTTTTTCTTAATAGTATGCTTTACTTTAGAGAACGTTTACTCCCCAGATACAAAAAAGCAGAATAGCTATGCTGCTGCAAGAGGCATGACACTTGCTGCTCAAGCTATTCACTCACATGAATATTATCATGTCCTCTAACTCTCTGAGCACAATCCACTTCCTTTGAGTCAGGTAACTTTTTCTTTAAAATACCAATCTGATAGAATTTATTTTTTTAAAAAAAACAAAAAGTTTTCTAAAACTCTACTGAGATGAAAAAGAAAAAAAATATATCAATCTCATCTCGTCTCCCTTTTGGTAAAAAATGGTGTTGAATACAATGGCATACCTGATTCCTCAATTTGATTTTTAAATTTGTCCTGCACCTTCTCTCTCTCCATTCCAAATGCCTTTTATGTCTTAAGATGTAGAGCAGTAGAATCCAAGTACTCCTAACTTTACTTTGCCATTCTAAATCTCCAGAGTTCAGAGAGTCATAAAAAATTGCAGAAAAGAATAAATAAATCCTGTTCTCAATCAACTCTAATTAAATATTTCATCAGGAAAAGAAATATTACATATATAAAATTGGTCCAGTCTTGCACCTGTTCTTAACACAGCTCTGCTTCCTGCACAGATGAGTTGACACATCCTCCTTCTGAAGCTGTGCAGCTGTTAACTTAGATAGATAGAGAATTTTTCTGTGCACAAACTGGTATCAACATACTTCTGCAGCTGATGGAGAAAGGAAATTCCCTTTCCAGACTGATTCCCAGTACCTCCTCCAAATTCAACTAAATTTCCTCCACTATCTGAAAGAATGTGTGGAAATTAATAGTAAATATTATTGACAATTCAGCAAAGGATGTGCTATTACGAGTTTCCATTGTGATTTCCTTTGAATTGTAAAATCTAGCCATTTGAGTACTTGAAGCGCTTTTTAGGTTCTTATTTTATGAGCAGATTTTTCACATTTTGCTTATGTAAAAGATCTGTATGATAAAAAAATATCTTAAGATTATCAGAGTATAGTGGTGTATTTGTGACAGGAAAGGAACCAGGGAGAGGTGAAGAGTGAATTTGCAAAGAAAAGAGAACTCAAGAACTGGCGTAATGAACGGCAGAACAGAAGGAAAGGAGGCATGGGAACTGAAATAATATTGAATACTGTAATGATGACAAACTTACACAGACGGACATTTCTGGGCAGCTCCCTCATCATCTCATATAAATATTGGTACAAAAATAATAATAAAGAATATAATGCAAATTTGTTGTTGGTTTCTTACTTGTTTTTCATCAAATAAATTATTCCTAAAGCATGAGAATTAGTCTCCGTCAGAAATTCTTTCACCAATGTATGATCTTCATTCTTCAAGAACATTGAAAAGCAAAACAGACATCTCTACGCTTAGAGTACTGGCAATAGTGATTACTTTTGATGGAAGACATAACTATGTTTAACACATAACTTTGTGTTAAATTCACTTGATGACAAATGAGATGGTTGCCAGACAATCAACCTCCTAAACTTCCCATATATGTATGAATGAGCAATATGCATGAACATAAGGACTCTTTCCTTCAAAGCTTTGCAAAAACACAGA
>JBCJKH010078327.1:0-10078 GCA_039877255.1 Loriculus beryllinus
TCAGACATTCCCAAATGATTAGCAACTACCGTAACAAATGTCAATTTGGGATGAACCCTACAAAACATTCCTGTCAGAGCCTGTTGTGTTGCAGGAGGAAGAAGAAAAGGAAAGAGTAAAAACAGAGCAGCACTTACTGGAATTTTGAAAGGCAGATCCCAGCCACCCTGGGATCTGCCTGTGGTACAAAGAGAACACAATAAGCACTGAGTTCTGGGGGATGGATGTTGCTGCTGTGTCCCAGTAATTGCAATTTACAGGACTGAAGAAACACAATACTCTCGGGAAAACTAACATTTCTCTCTGTGGTTATATACAGTGTCTCAGCACAGGGAGAAATAAACACTTGTGATTGGAAGAATTTCTCATTTGAGTAAGGTGCACACAAGAGTGATATTTTTGTAGGGACTTTAATTTTATTTATTATTAACCTATATTCAGAAACATACTTAAACAGCAGCAATGTAAAACAAAACTGGGAAACTCCTCTTGTATGTAATTCATAGTATAAGTTAAATGAGTTAAATAAGGAATGCCCCACAACTGGATGTGCAAATAAAACCAGTGAGTATTTAGACAATTTATGGATGACGCATCACTGAGGCCCAGTCTCAAGCTGCCATGGGAGGTTTGGACTGGATATTAAGCAGAATTTCTTCATCAAAAGGGCAGTCAGGCATTGGAACACACTTCCCAAGGAAGTGGTGGAATCTCCATCCCTGGAAGAGTTCAAAAACTGTATATATGAGGCATTTAGTGATATGGTTTAGTGGGGGACTCTGCAGTCCTAGGGTAACAGTTGGACTTGATAACCTTAAAGGTCTTTTCTAACATATTTGATTGTTGGTTCTATGATTTTGTAACTGAAACTACTAAAACCAATAACATAGGCACCATATTTAACTGAAAAGTTCCTAAATTACGGATTCACAAAAGACTTTTTCCTTCCTGGAGAATTACCAATAGCCTCTTGAGAAAAAGAGACCATTTCAAACCTTAGATGTGATATCGTACAGGGGTTGTTACGTTCTTATAATGGCCACTGTCCAAACAAACATGAAGACATGGGGTCTGTGTTACAGGCAATAAAGGGTATATAGCATTAACTACAAAGATAGTGGAAGAGAGATATAAACTCATAAATTTTATAATGAAATATATTCTTCTAAATAAACAAATGTCACAATTTTCTTTCTTAGTCCCATTAAGCTAATTTCTTATAGGCAGATCTGAAATAAAAGGTCATTCAGAAGACATCCACTCTGGGTGACAATGTAGAAGAAGCTGTACAAGGACAGGAAGGAGAATTCACTTTTTCATAGTGAAAGCACCAACTCTAAACAACTGCCTTACTCTTGGAAACAAGATATACTTACTGGCGCATAGTTCAGAGAAACTACACTCATACCCCTTTGCTGATGACCTTGCTCAGCTTTCTATTTCCATCAGCATTCTATGCAAGATAGTAATTCACACCAGCTCTCTTGCAATAAAAGCACCTTTAGTGCACAGAGTCAATGGCAACAATAAGGGATGCATGAAACCTACAAAACATGTTGAGGGTACTAAAAAAAAGGGCAGGAGAGGAAGGGCTCTTATAACACCACAACACAAGCAGTGAAAAGTTGCTAAGTCAACTCACAGTGATAAACCAAATTGTAGCTTATGCATTCTTGCAAAGTGCTTGGAGCCTTCTCTGGATTTATACATCAAAACCATATCATATGCAATCATATTACTTAAGACAGAGTATATAACATCCCTGCAATAGCACTCTGACCATTAGAATTTGCAAGTTAAATTCAAAAGTAATGTTAACCTCTTGGGCTTTTCCCCCCAAAAGTGTTTTGATTTCCACAATCACTTTGCAGAGGTAGCAATTCTTTCCTTCCAATACTTTCCAAATCACCAAGCTTTTCAGTCCTTTGGAGTGTTCTGTGTGCACTGGGAATTCTGAGGCTGCACCTACATACACAATCTGGTTTAAGCGAACAGAACCTCCCAGCTGTCCTCAGCACAACTGTATTACCTTTATTGCAGGAGTTTTGGTGCATCAACTTGGATTCTTTCCAGAGAAGACTCAAGCCAGAAGCTCCACTCCAGGTCTGCATCAAATAAGGACATAGGGGTCCAAACAATGACTGGTTGCTTGAACAACTTCAAGTCACACCTATGGTGGGAGCATTTCATCCCACAGTACAAACTAAAACTAGACGGAGGTAAAATCCCTCAACTACACTGCTACAGTGCAAACATACGAGACTTAGCACCAGCTGCTTTGATCTAATGATCTGCTCCCACTTGCCAAATTGTTTGCTTACACTAACATAAGCTGAGAGTTCATCACCTCTTCAGAAATGTTTTTAATACTCTACGGGATTCAAGTCATATGCTCATAGTTCTTAAAACTAAAACTCTCCTAAGTGCAGAGAAGCAAGTGATTGAACACAGCAACAACTATTCTGTTTCCTGTCACTGATTACACTAAAGAATTAAAAGAAAAATTAAACAGATCTTTGTGGGAAATTCTGGACCAATTTGTTATTAACATAATGCTGCTTACTGGGGTAATTATTGGATAATATTTAGCAAAGAACAATTGACAACATGAAGAAGAAGAATTAAGAAAATGATCAATGAGAATTAACAACCCTAAAATATTGTCAGTTATAGTCACTGTCAACATAGTAGAAAAGCTTTGCAGCATTTAATTAATGTTTTGAGTATTTGGAAAGGTTTATTCACAATTTCAAACATTTTAAAATGTACTTTTTTTGTCTCAGTAAGAGAGGAATGATACGTACACACACCTAGGGTTTGTAAGAAGACAAAACCAATGGAGAGGTCCTGATCTGGCTCACCTGGTTCACACAGCAGGCCCCTAGAAGTCTGACAAACAGAGCTACTGCCACAAACATGTCAAACCAGATTTGACTGAAAAATTGCATCGGTACTCTCTCCTTCTATAAAAGATTTTTCAGAGGGTTTAAGGACTATTTCAAAGCTATATATTAATTCTACCCCTGAATGATGCCTGATTCTACTTAGATAATTCACTGAAAACAGTTGAACTTCAAAGGCAATATGAAATAATTTAGTATCTCACTTGTGATTTAGACACACGCCAGCTGAGAGTCTCAGTGCATATGGTAATATGTATTATTTCACTATTTAAAAAACCCACTTTTTTACTGAAAAATCCCGATAATTTCTACAGACTTAACATAGGACTATCAGACATATTGAAACAAAACCCAAATTGCAGTTATATTTTACAATGTAATAAAATTAACAGCTTCAGCACAGCAAGGCTGTCAAACATTGAACAAAAAAGATTTATTTTTACTTTCTTACCTGTAAAAGGGATTCAAGGATATCTCTGTTTGAAATTTTATCTTCTGGTGATACTGCACAAACTACTAACATGGAGGAGTTCCCAACATTTGATAGCACCTACATGAAAGTATGTCCTAGAAAACAGGTGAAGGCTTTAACAGTGAAAAATGCTAGCTAGGCAAATGTTCCATCTAAGCAGAATGTATTTATACATGTAGGAGGGTACAATAATGCATTCACCCAGAAGAGATCTGCGCTGATAAAGGCATAAACACCTTTTATTTACTGTTTTATTGTCATATCAGAAAGCCTACTTCTTACCACTTTATTTGAACCAATACAACGAATGAGGTGATTGTACTCATTTCTTACAACAAGTAAGAGATGAGCTTCAATGATTTTCAACATGTTATGAAAAAATTAATGGGTAAAATGCTTTGCCTGATAAAAACATAAAGGAAAAAAAAAAAACCCAACAAACTAAACCAAGCAACTATATTTTCAGCAGCAGGGCATGACATTCCTTGTGTTGTGGTGGTACTTCTGAAGAAAAAAGACCAAATTCAGTTCACCTGTCTCTTATAAAAGGTGGGGGTTCAGGTTAAAAATGCAAACAAGACAGCTACTAGCCCAGTGGTATACACAGTACATTTACAAGCAGCACATACTTATTCACTTGGGGTAATTTAACTAAGCTCTTCTGTTCCTGAAGTTCAAATAGCAAGCTTCTCTCCTTCCCTCTAGGGAGCAAAAATGATTCAGTGACTGTGCTACCTCAGTTCTGAGGCTTCATCATGCAGGGAATTTGATGTATAGCAATTGTATTAGCAAAGACTGAACCAAATATGTATTTAATTAAGAAAAAACAATCTGGTTTCATCCAGGCTTCTCAAAATTAAACAATATTGTTTACTTTGTGCCATTAAATCTCCTGATTATAAGACAAAAGCTTATGGTAACACAGAACTTGTAATCCTAGCATCAGAATCAACAAGAGTTTGTTCTTCTTTAAAATTCCCATCAGGTCTTTCCCTCTGGCTGTTCAAAGAACTGTACTTCATAGCATGGCACTATAAAATCCTGGCTCCCTTAAAACCTGTTTGGGAGCAACATTAAAAATATAACTTGCAGACAAAGAGCTAGTCTAACTTTAAAAGCAAACTAAAATAATAAAGTGGCATTCTTCTCACTTAGCGCATTTCAAAGAGCAGCACTTTTCCCTAGAAAGATCCCATTAGCTGAGCTGTGACATCTTTATTCTGGTACCTATAAATCACTCCATTGTTACCCTCCTAAATTGCAGTGACTGCTGCCACCTATGGGATCTCCACAAGAGTGCTCAGGATTTTACTCAGAGGTTCCCTCTACCGGGAATGTAAGTCTGCGGAATGTGCAGGCACTTTTATTAACAGCAGGTGTCCCCACTTTTGCTTAGTGTTTTACCTCAAAGTCATTACTTTAAAAGCATTTCCATGTTCCCTACAACAAACTCCAACTTCTGCCTGGAGGCTAAGTAGTAGCGAGGTGATTTGGGAGAGGAAATTGCAGCCTCTAAACTCTTAATTCAGTTCAATAAATGCAATTTTGCAGAAAAACAAAAATTCCCCTGTTGTTAACAGAATGTTATCTGCTGTGATGTATTAGCAGGCTCCAAGCCAAACAAATTTCCTTCTAAAGCATAAGTTGAAATAAAACTGAGAAACTTGTAAGTAGGGTAAGACTGGTTCTATTTAGGTAGTACTTTCATCAGACACACCAGTGCTGCATCAGAATAACCTTTCAAGGAGATAGATAAAAAACATTAAAATACATTCAACTTGAAAGTTCCAAGTAATATCAGACTTAGTAAGATGCACGCAAACATAGGTGCATACATACCCACGGAAAAGCACTAATGTTTGCTGTTTAGATTTCTCAAATCAATGTATCTGACTTCATTAAAAACCAAGCAATTGTGCAAAAGACTCAGTGTAGCTTTGTTGACTGATAATGAAGACAAAGTAAGTTTTCCCTTTAATTAGAAAGACTAGAAATACCTTATTTTACAAAAATGTCACTTTGCTCTCTTCCAGCCTCTAACCTCTCTACATCAAATCCTAGGGATCATAATTCTATCTGAACGCATAAAGGCATTATTCTTTGCTGTCTGAGAGACTGGCACGGGTAACAAAATGAGGCCAGAGCAAAAGGGCAAATTTAAACTAGACTTAATGTATTTAGAAGCCTAGGTGAAGTAACATTATAGCAAAGAGACTCTCATAACAGATTCACTCTGTCAAGTAGCACACATTATCAAAAGAAATAAAATACTGAGCACAGCTGTCCAAGAGGAACAGCATTAACAGGGAGATTAAAGCTAAGCAGACATTGAATATCACATACCACTCTGCTATTGGTTTGATTAGGGCGAATTAAAAAGAACATAATATAAGAGCAAGGTCTGAAAACAGGGGCATTATTAGAGTTTTGCAAAACATAGATATATCTACTGGTGTTTGATATAGGAATAAATATTATTCAGAACACACAGTACCTAAAAGAAATAACAAAAGCAGGAGAGAAACATGAGAAAATATTGAAGAAACATTCCTAAGACACCAATATCTGTTTGATTGGGCACAAACAATAGCCCAATTTGTTCTCTACGGATCCCCTCCAGGTCTTACTGACAACAGAGCTACAAGGAAAATTAAATACTGTAAAAAAAGCAGACATGAGTATATATTTGGTCATTCGCCATTGCTTGAACATCTAGGAGCTGTCATATGCAGCACTCAGCCTTTCTTCCAGTGGTGAGGGAAAGCTCTCCTTCAATCTTGCTTTCCAAATTTGCTTTTTAATTAGTAAAAAATGACTGCTGTAGTGCCATAAAACACTCCACTTCATAGGCTGACACTTTTTTCCACCCCTTTGGAAGAAAACAAAAGCCCAAGGCATGCCACCACTGACTCCTCTCTGATTAGGTTTACAACATTAGACCTACAAAAAAATTAACAGCTCCCACCCCTATTCTCCCTCAGTATAGTCTGATGTGGAGGCAGAACATTGACCAGGCTGGCAGGTAGGAAAGTGGTAGAAATGCAGCCAGGATAGGAGTTTGTAGAAAGGAGTGCAGAAGCTCCCTTTGGGCACAGACATTAGATTAGCTTAACTGTACTGCTGAATCTCACAAGCTTTGAGACTTTTCTCTGCCTGAATCAGAGCAAATATGAACCTGGGGCTCCTGCCTTAAGCAGGCATTCTACTTTCAGGGATATAAACTATTTTGAGATGCAATTTTATGTGATGCAATCCAATTTAACAGTGGTTCACTGCCCAGAGAAGAGGCCTCCCTCCTCTTCTTACCCTCCACATCCCTGGTACCAACCATACATTCCTACTGCCAGTTCTACACTGGTTTTGGTGATACCAGGTTGCACAGCAAGATCAATGAAAAGCTAATCCACCAAAAACTGTATTTTTCCTTTAGATTAATATACTATCTCCACAACACACAGCTGTTTTACCACACACAAGACAGAGGACAGCAGTACAAGGCCAACAAAAGGTGCAGGAGAGCAATGGGCAGTTAAGACCAAGCATTGGATGAGGATGATACACATGCTACCTGCTGAAAAACAAGATGCTGCTCTTCTCCACAGGGCTGACATTATGGAACCACTCCCTGGCCTCACCAGCTTGCATTAAAACACACCCACCCCACCCCACCCCACCCCCAAAATACAATCAAAGTGACTCCCTTGATCAAATAAATCTATTTTCTTTTAAGAAAGGGAAAGGCTTGAACACCACAGCCTAAGGTTCTTTTCTCTCTCCCACAGGTATTTTGTTTTAATTATCATTATTAGATTAATTCCCTTCCAGGCTGGAGAATAAACAAATTGAAAACTCTTGTTTTAAATTTAATTTTCAAAGGAAAGGAAATCTTTTCCTCAACATGCTACCTACTTAGGCAGAGCAGACAAATCTAGCAAATAAATCAAGGCTGCTCTGTGAGTAATACCTGTAATTTTACAACAGCTCCTATTTGCCTGTGTTTTAGGAACAGAGATTGCTTTAAAATATTACATTACTTTAGTAAGTCATGGTTTGGACCTGTCATCTTGATGTCTCTCTAATTTTGGAGACCAAAAATCCATTCCAGATATCACTCAATCAAAACCAAGTGTTTTGTAAGAACAATCTCACAAGCCTTAAAAACAGGTATTCCTAGTGGTTGGAAACACCTTTTTAGAATCATATGCGGACTAGGAAATTTCTTTCCTTTTAAAAAACAGATGGTTATACTTAACTATATAGGAAGTGTTCCTACTTCTGATAACCCTGTATGAAGTCACTCAACCATATTCAGCCTTTTTTCATTCTCTACTTGTTTTGATCATCTAAATCTTCTTTATACTTGGCCTATATGTTCCCCCAGGAATGTCCTATAGAGATCAGTGTGTTTACTATATCATCATCTTCAGCTTGCTGTTGACCATCTGCCTGCAACTTACGCTAGTTGAGTAAGTAGGTAAGTAATTATATTATTGTACTCATTGCTGCTGTACAAGGAAAACTGTTTGACTATGTAGATAACGCTCTGTATTTAAAGCAGCTTGCATATCACATCATACACAGCTCAAATTTGGCATAGGGGACCTGGTGCTTAAGCATTCAGTAACTGGGTATGTCATAAACATTATACCCTATAATAGGATTTCTATGCCTTTAGATGAGCAATATTTCTAGGTATAAACTAATAATTATCTTCAGCATTGTCTGAACAATCTATTTCACTTTCAAAATGCTTCCTGTCTTGCATTTATAGTCCAGCAGACCAAATCTGGACCACTTCAAAATTAACAATTCTGCAAAATTCTAGAATCATAGATTCAGTTCTGCATATGTCCTAAAATCCTGCCTCACTGACAGGTGAAACCATTCATTTGTCCCCAACTGAATTTGACTGGAATCCAGTCTTCAAGAAACACAAAGCTATTTTATTTCCCTTCCTGTTATTCATCTCCTGTAGCCATTGTAGTCTCTTATTTTTCTACTGAAATCCTGTAATTAAATAATGTGGATATGATTACTTGACTTACTTTGCAAGAACAGGTCATCACTAATAGTTTGATGTGATTATGAAGCCCTCTATCTTCAAAGGGACAAAACAATTCAAAAAATACAATACGCAAAGTCAATTATTTCCTATAATCTCTCCATTTACTTAACATAAGGACATTACAAAAAACACATTAAAAGTAAACTACATCTATTAACATACTGCACAAAATTATTAAAAGAATAAATGGGCTGAAAACACACATTGTTAACATTGTACTCACATGCTGCAGGTCCCTTCAACTGACTTTAAAATACAAATAACTGAAAGAGAACCACATTGACCATGATGTATACCATTTCAATGTTCAAAATTCTTGAGCTTCAGGAAATTATTGAAAAAGAAATAACGTTTTAAATGTCTTATGAAGACACCTGTTCATAAAACATAATGAATTGTAAACTATTTTTAAATCCCATTTTAAATGTTACACACCACAATTCAAGTATCTTGTCCTCGCCTTCAGAAACTCTCTCTCAAAGAGAAACAGCAACTGGTTTCCTAATTTTTTACCAAACTATTCCAAATTCTTGTTAAGTAAAAAAGTTCTGAATTTATGATGCAATGTTTCTATGTAACAATTCACAAGTTTCAATTAACATCTCTTTCCCCATCACAATTCATAGTAGCCACTTTTATGACTTCTGTGTGTACATTACATCTGCAAGGTATATACATTACAGATGACCTAAATTATTCTGCCTGTCTCCCCCTTTTCTTCTAGTTCTTCTGTTAATTCAAACAAACTAAAAGTGGGAAAAGCCTGCCTTTTAACTGGGGTTTTCTATAAGATGAAATGTCCAGGATGAACTTCACTCCTCTGAAACCCTTCCATTTTTGTTAAAACCAAATTATTAGGAAGTTCCTAAACATCAGAGTAAATGGTGGGAATTAATCTGCATTTCCTTGCCCAATTTAAAAATCTGTTAATATTGCAGGTCAACACAAAAAACCCTAACACTTTAATGCAAGCTCTTCCCATTCTCTAACCTCTTTTCTTCCACTGCAATATCCAAAGCATTCACACTTTCTTTTCCTTTTTGTGGGCAATTCAGGATGCAGCTTCCAAAGTTCTATGTCACTCCTAAAAGTCTTAGTCGCCTTCGAGTCTGTTCCCAGCCAATCACCAAGACAACAGGTCATGATAATGAATGAGAGATGTGACCCAGAGTCAATTCACTAAGTCACCAATTTATATTGGAATGACAAGTTAGGTATATGCCTGGAATTCCCCATCACTACATATAATCTTAATAAGCTTTGTCACCTGTAGCATCTGAGACCTTTTCCTAGGCAAGTTGCTCCTGCTCAAGTTTATGAGAACTGATATCATCTGCGGTTTTAGCTCACCTGGTATCATCTCCCCCTCAGAAAGAATGCATCTCTCTTCATAGCACAGTCCTATTCCACAAAGGATCTGATCTCATTTTAAGCTGACTCTCTACTCAGGAATAAAATGTCAATATGAATTAGCACTTCTGTTCAGAACCATTTCTTTTTTAATTTTAAAATGGTTTCAGTATATGTTTGGAACCTAACCAAATGAGGAGACAGTGGTTTCCAGTTTGTCTGGTTCTTGTGATGGCAGTTCTCACCTATAAAGCCTATCAGTCTCACAACATGGCTGCAGTCTTGGTC
>JBCJKH010078328.1:0-16930 GCA_039877255.1 Loriculus beryllinus
GGCCAGGTTGGACGAAGCCTTGGGTGCCATGGTTTAGTGTGAGGTGTCCCTGCTTATGGCAGGGGGGTTGGAACTGGGTGATCTTAAGGTCGTTTCCAACACAAGCTATTCTATGATTCTTTGAATCCTACTTCTTTATTGTGAGATAAGATGATGTGCTGGACATGCCGCTCCATCCCAAGATGTCCTGCTGTTGTTGGCCATGTTGGCTTGCTGCCCCCCACAGGCATGTTGGATTAACCAGCTGCTACTTGCCCCAGTGCTACCCAACTGCTCATTATTTACAAATGGGCACCAACATGGGATGCTAAGTACCAGATGCTGATAGGCTATTTTGATTACTGCATCTGGAGATACATTAATTGTTTATGATCTTCTTTGTACAGATTTTCTCTTGTGGTTTCTAGCAAGGAAAAAATAGATGACTTCACATTTTCTGGTAGAAGAGCTTAAACGTATTATAGCAAAACCAAGGTTCTTTCTCCTGAATCATTCATGGCAGCACTGTACTGGGGAGCAAGTAAGATTTTTCATGGTATTTTGTTAGAGAGAAAGGGGAATTGATCCATTTCCATTAAATGATTATCTGCAGAAAATGAGGTTTGGCTGGCTGAAGTACAAAAGGAGTATTGCTATATTGCAAAAAGGCATTATGGTTTAAATACGTACATTGATTTCAATATGCAGAATTGTTTTTTCATTATGTACTGGTAGACTACAAATACTCTAACAAACTCCGGTTGTGAGCAAGTAAAAATTATTGTGGGCCGCAGGTATATTGAGCTTTGATTCAGATGACATGCTTTCTTCTCAGTTGAAACTGATCTGTAAAAATGGGATGATTTCAAAGGAACCCCAGCTGTTTCTGCATGTAGTTAATTTTGCATGTTCATGTAAATTCTGACATTTTGGGAGATTCCTGATGGGGGATTCTATAATGAGCTTATTAAGTAGTATTGGATGTCCCCGGGAAGACTTTTTGTGGGTGATTTAATTTATCTGTTTAATTCTCGGGCTTATGCCTTCCAAGTCAATGCATAACAGTGAGTATACTTCTGTTCCTAGTTCAGTCATGGTTTGCATGGATTAATTTGTATTGAATGTACAAATATTAAAATCAGGAAGAATATATTGATGATAAGTATTTCCTCAGGCCTACTGTTTTGTCTTAGAAATAAGAAGGGATCTGCATGACAGTTTTTATTGAAAGAGAAAGCAGCTTTCAAAGATAGACCTGTCCTGGATGTCCATGTTCTGCTTATTTTAAGTGTATAAGTATAATGTGTATAGTAATCCAAATATTATATTATTTTTGAATTTAATTATAAATGTAACAAGATTTCTGAATTCAGATTTTGAATTTAATGAAAAAGGTTCTGTGAATCGTAATTTCTTTTTAATAGATCACTAGCACTTATGACTTTTTGAAGCTCTTGAAAATTTTCAGATCTTAACCCTCAGATAAAATAGTATCCATTGTGCAGTGTAAATCTGGGCTTATAATTTACATTTGATAGGCCGTTAGCATGGTAATTTGTACTTGGTACAAGAGTTGTTAGAACTGAAACAAACATCTGGTTTAATCCATGTGTCATTAAGCTCGTATAAGTATATAGGTAGTGGTGGGAAAAGAAAATACCAGTGTGACAGCTCATAGCTCTCTATAAACTATCAACACATCGCCAAGTTTGAAATTAAAATAGTGTCTCTTCATGTTGCTTGGTATGGATTGCACAAAGTATCATGTCCTGGTTTTACGTTTAAATCTATTTTTAAATCTTACAAATAAGTAAAAGAAGCTACGTTGTGATGAAAGCCCTGTTGGTAGATGTATCTATCAGCTTTGGCTTGTGATATTTATTCATTTTATTCACTAAGAAAAAGGAAGAAAAAAAGGTTTTACAGAGCAGTAAGGATGCTATGTCAGATGGGTACTGGTTACACCATTTGTTAGAAATCTCCTGGTGATGGAAAGATTGCTTTTCTTCTCCTCTTATGGTGTCTAATAGAACTAATCTGCATCTTCCTCCTGCTGGTCCCATTTTCTGTTTCCTATTTGAGTCAATTGTATAGCTTTACATATAGATGAAAATTTATCTGCAATAGTTGTATTTTTGGTTTTGAAGTTGAAACGTTTTGTTGCCAGTTATTAGTTTTAAATTGCTTCAGTAGTTGCTGAGAGTGTGAAAAGAACTTTGTGCATAAAGGATTAAAATTATGCACAGATAGAACTAAGAAATGTATTTGGTATTAAGATATGGGAGTGAGAAATGCATTACTTCTCATTTCATTTTTTCATGAAGCTGCTGGTAATTATATAGACTAAGCATATCAATTACACAGTGCTAAATCATGCTTAGAGATTCCTTAATTTGGGGAGCCTTCCAGTTGCAGCAAACTTGTCATGCTTCTCCATGTCCCGAGTACAGGCACTGCTAGAAAACCTTTCTTTAATGCTAGCTTGGGTTAACTACAATGGTACATACCTCTTATTCTGTTACAAAGGTAAGGGCACCACATGCAATGTTTTAAAGAACTGCTTAGAAAACAGTAGATATTTGAATTGTAGTTTAACAACTGAAGAAAAATAGGAGGCTATAACAACTATGTTTTTTTCAGCAGTGGGGTTAAAGTCTTATTCTGTAGTTGATCAGTAAAATCTGATGTGATTGCCTATATTTTTCTTGCCCCTTGCTGATGATTTGCCTATGTAACAGGAATATTGGTTTCACTCCTGTTTAAAAGTCTAGATACAGACTCCCTGAGAGAATGAATTCAGCATATGTAGGCACATATGCTTACCTAAACATCCTTTTTTCTCTGTCTTTTCATTCTTAGTCTGGGTTATCAGGTGAATGACATAAAATAAACAAAATATGAGAAAGTAGTCAGTTAAAGCTAAAATAAACTGCCTTACTAAAAAGTATCTGTAGTATTTTACCTTTTATAACATAAACCCACAACATTTGACACCAAAAGCAAGTTCTCTGTCATATGCAAGATATTTTCAGGGAATGATAACTGATATGGCAACAACAAATAGCATAGGACCAATCCTATCTCTACTCACCAGCTGAGAGATAATGATGTCTTAATATTAGAAATGGTCCTTTATTGTTTTCTCCTTTGTACTGAAGAATCACCTTTAGAAAGTATAAAATATAAATTAAGCTGCATAACCTTTGCATGCTTTGAGGCCTCTTTTTGTGGATGTATTGAAACATAAATGGTATTCTTTATCTAGCTTACTAGATAATGGGGATGGGGAGCTTGATTACAAAGGCATAAATCAATCCAAGTGCCCTGATGATATCCTAAACTTCCACAGTGAAGCCCGAGTGGTTTATTAGATTATCACTTCAGAAGGATTGATTTACAGCTTTAGTTCTCATCTCCACCTATTATTTTTATATTATGTGAAAACGAGTATTTCAGCAATGTAAAAATAGGACAAAGTACTAAAAGTCAAGTAAACACTGAGCTAGAAAAGCTGCTCTAAATAATGACAAAAGTCTGATTTGGAATCAAAGCAAACTTAAAATCAGATCTGAAAATGTGACCTGCCACGACACTCTTCTTCTTCTCACTGTTACATAGAGCATTAAAAATCTAGGAACACTAAATTACAGCATGAGGCCAAAGTGAGAGCAGTGAGATTGCCAGACTAACATAAGAAACATGTCCAAAGTTGGCACACTGTCCTGGAAGAGAAGTTGTTGTGCTGCTTATAGTGAAGTGATAAGAATTAAAGGGTAAAGAAACAATCAGATGTGCTAAGAGAGATTTAATAAATCAGATTTCATAATGAAGTTTAAGTTAAAAGAAATTGTCCTGGAAATGAGTTCTTACAACATCCGGAAGCAGATGAGGGCAGCAATTACTTTTTAACAGATGCTTCAAAATGACTTTCTAATCCTGTTCTTGTTGAGGTCATTTTATCCTTTCTTATGTATAATCTTGATTTAATCACAGATTTGGGCCCCGATTCAGATAAATATTTAAATACACAATAACATCTTGTTACTTAAGTTTAACAGGGAGTATTTCTCTGTTGTGGTGTGAATTGGGGAACGTGGTTTACTATTATTTTCTGCTGCTCTTGGGAGGCTAATTGTAAATTGTCACATACAGTAGAGCAGCAAGAGTTTCACAAAACTAGTTCAGAGAGTTATTCCCATCCCTCTTGATACTTTGCTTATCTACTTTCATTTTCCTTCTCTTCTTGTGTTCTGGACTTTGTAAAGGTAAGGTTTTTTCAAGGTGAAGGAACAATGAAGGGGACAAATTATGATTCTAAGAAATGAAAAAGTATGTAAATCAATCCTTCATGTTGAAAAGAAAGATTACTTCCGTTCTATGAATAAAAGAAGAGGTAACAGCGCATCTAAACAGAAGAACAACTTTATTGCTGTTCAGTGCTGTCCACATAAAAGTAATATACTTTTTAAGATTCAGAAGTGGGAATTCTGTAAATTTATTTCCTGAGGAGATATGCTTATTATTTTTTTCTTTTTTTCTTTTTTCTTTTTTCTTTTTTCTTTTTTTTTTTTAATAGAATGCATTTAGTGTTAAATTGTACTTAAGGATTTTTTCACCTTTTTCCTGTTGTGTTTTAAATCAGATGACTTTGACATGTGTAAAATTGAATGCGTTTTCCAATCCTGCTTTTAGGATAGAAAAAAGATAAAACTTCATTATGTTGTGGGGTTTTTTTTTTTTCCTTAATGCTTTTGTCTTTTTTCCGTTGACTTTCGTGAAACCCTTCCTATGCCATTAGTTTGTGGTTTTTGTTCTTGCCTTTTTGGAAAACAGTTGCTTTTTTGGAGCATAGTTAGCTACATGATTTAATAAATGGTTTGACATTTACCCTTTGGAAGCTTTGATTAGAGCTTTCTCTGTGCGTTTGTAGAATTGTATCTGCCTGATTTGCATCTTCTACTTAATGTTCTTAAGTATTTCTACAAAGTTAAAGTTGCAATAATATTGCACATTGTTTTAAGATGTAGTTGTTATGCCAGAGGATGTTGATTCTTCTAGTTGAAATATTTGATCCCTTGTCTCCTCTATACCTGTCCTCTGCTTTTACCTTTAATGTTTAATTTCTGTGATCTAGAAATGTCTTTGTTTGTATCATATGAAATTTTATGCATTACAGATGTCATTTAAGTACTAACCTTAAAATAAACTACGTTTAAAGTTCAGCAAATAGTAGCTCTTTCACTGGGGAAAGTGAATGAAAGGAAATGGTGACTAACATGACTTTGTTATAAATGTGATAGAAGTCCAAATTAAATTATTCCAGTTAAATGCAGGTCTGGCATCAAATAGTCCAACCTAAATATTACTCTGATGCATCTTCCTCCATAGTGCGTATATTGAGTTATGCATCTAATATATCCAGCTTTGTGTTTCTAAGTTAACATGTGGTATCCAATTTTCTGCCTACTCACAATACAGTAGATTGTCATATACTGTATTAACACATTGTAATGAAAACTACCAGGTAACATTGTTTATTATCTTCTACAGATTCTTTTATAGCTAGAAGTCAGGAATATTCCTTAATATTCCTACAGAAAGCTATACTTCGTTCTTCCAGAATCCAAGCCTGATTGCTAAAATGTCCTTAAGACGCTTCTGCAAAGCCACTTTTGAAGTAGGACATTGAAATCACATGGTTGTTTCAGTTATATTTCCTTTAAAAATAAAAATCCAAAAGGGCATGCCAAACAAACAAAAGGAAGTTGAAAGAAAGGAGGTGAAAAGCTTAAAATTGCAGTAGGGAAGATGCCTTTTTTTTTTTTTGTAAGCCTGTCTCATGATGGTCACTGGGGAATTTTAAGATTAAACCTTTAGATTTGATCCAGGAATGAAATGTTTGCTATGATGCATCAGGACGCTCTGCAAACATAAAATAATTGTAAAGTATATTCTTTGGAGTTTTTCCACTCTCATCTTCTCAGAAGAGCATTCACTTCTGCACTTCTGAGTGCATTTTTCCACCGTGCTCTCAGTTGATTTCTTTCTGTTATTTATGGAAAAATGTGACAAGTACTTTATTTTTCTTTCATGATGGACCATTTCAGTCACCAGCGGAGTGTTTCATGTGACATTAAAATATTTTGCATTTGTAATTAGTGGGTAATGCTAAAAATTATAGTATTAATTTTGCATAACTTAAAAACCCATCTGAAAACAAAGGAGAAACAAGACTTTAGGAACGTTTGAATGATTGAGGATAGTATTGTATTTTAAATAATCTTATAAATCACGCTTGTGATGTAGAATATATAAATAACCAGAAAAACTGTAAGTAAAGTTTTCCTCTTAAGTACTAATTTTTATATTATCTCTCAGTTAAAAAAAAAGGGGGGGGGGAGGGGGAATTTTGACAATATTAAAGCCATTGGCTCAAAAATTATTGGACTGAGAAAGGTTATTATTCTTTGACTTAAGCAAAATGATTTGGGACAGATTTTCATGCTGGCACGCAGAACAAATTTAATTCAAAGTGAGATGAAAGGCGGTTAATGTAATTGTAGCCTATTATCCTATGCAGGCTTGAGTTAAGAAGCAAACCAACAGACAGTCAGGAAATGATGGATAGAAAATAGAAATGCTCAAGGCTGGTGAAATAGAGACTTGTGAAGGGATTATGCCGTAACTGTTCCCACACAATCTCTGCATCAGTAATATCCCACCTCTGCTGTATGTTTGGATTACTAAACAGGGTTTTTGTATGCCTCCTGGGTTCTCTTTATTTTTCTCTGACGTCAAGAAAGGTCCTAGTTTAGTAAATTTCAGTACTCTGTAATCCTGATTTTTTTGCCCTGAATCTACCACTTTCATCAGTCCCAGGGATGCAGTAAAGCATTCTGCTACAGCACTTTTCTCTTTTATTTTGCTGTCACACAAACGCAAGTGGTTCTTCACGTAAATAAAGTCTTTGATCAAAAGTCTGTCTCATTGTTAGCAAGTTAATATTATTTTCACTAGAATATTTAGTTAAAAATAGTAAATAATAATCAGCTCTCAGGTTTTTTCAACTGTAAGCATGGCTGTTTTGTTTAGCATAGCGCTTTGGAAGTAACATAGTTCAGGTCATCTGGTGGGTTTCTTTAGAATTGCATTCTGAAAGTTTGTCTATTTATCACTTAATTTCATTTTTTTAAGTAGCTTTTATTTAGGTTTTATTTTTAACGCATAGCAAATTTTGCGCTGAGAACTTTAAAAAATCAAAATGTCATGTCTTGGGCTCCTCAGATACCTATGGAGAGGTGCTACATTTTGGGATACTTCAAAAAATTTTAATTGCAAAACTATTTGGACAGGTTTGTCACTTTGGGCATAGCCCATAAAGCACAAGAAAGCCCCTTCTTTCCCATAAAATAACTGAAGTATGATACATGCATCTCAGGTCCAATTAGTGCGATGCTTGCAAAATACAGGAGATCAATTACTAATCAGAAGTCCAGCTAAAGTTTTACATCCTCTTTGTAAGGGGATTGTGTCTTTGAGGTACCTAGGGTGGGATGATACAATAGGTTTTTGAGAAGTGTTAAGTTTTGGCTTTCCCAGTTACTCCCAGGCAGGATGCAGGAATTTTCTCATCTTTTGTAAATTACCTCACCAGAGCTCCAGAGCTCTTGCAGTAGCTAAATCTCTCTGTCTTTTTTTTTTTTTTTTTAACTTCTTTCTCATTCTGTCATTATTTAAGGTGAGATTTTGTGCATTTGAAAAATGTTCTATTGTGTGAGTTTCTCTTTGGGAAGCCATTGGGATTACTGTATGTTCTGTGCTGTACTTGCACAGGAGCAAGCATTGCTGTTCATGGGAGTCCTCTACAGCCTGCCAGTCAAAACCAACATAAACTGACTTTGAACAAATCAAGACTGACAGACGAGGACTCCTTTTATGAACGTACCCAACGATGAGGCTATAGCATCATTTTCCTAAACTTTTCTTTTGTTTTTCACAGCAGTAATCTTTTTCCTTCGTAAAAGGCAGATAAGAAGAGTCAGCCAAGACTAAAAGTGTTGGCAGATATTGTTGCAACATAGACAGTAATATTTATTTCCACTTGTTTGACACTTCATAAAGAAGTATCAGTGTCATCTCTGCTCCAGGAAACTCACAAAGATTGTGTGCTGTAATGGAGATTGGGGCTCTTCATAGGAAAGAGACCAGAGAAAATCACGTGTGTATTTATCTTCATAGTTTCTCCAACCACCCATACTCTTTGATATGTCCTGTTCTTAATAGATTGTTCTTTGTCTCTTGGATTGGTATCTTTTTTAATAAAGTCAAACAAAAGATGGGGCAGGTTAGCTGTGTTTGATATCCTAGATATTAAAAAGGACAAGTAAAGACCAGACATGGTTTATGATGGAACAATGGTAGGCAATAAGGGATTAATTTAATAGACTTTGCTGTGCAGGGGTGTAGTAAAGAAAATACTTTACTTTAGGCAGGAACAGAACTTATCAGAACAACGTATTGGATAAATTTATAGATATTGAAATGGTCTGGTGGTAAAAAATATGGTATTGAAGACCTCTGTGTTTGGTTTCTAATGATCGCTCTCACATGGGTTACTTGTAATATTTTAGTGAATACTCAATTGTTGTTCAAGGAGAAGCTATGAGTCTATGACAATTGCTTTCAATATCACAGGAAACAAATAAGTAAATATTCTGGATATACTTTCTCAATATCTAGTCAGAAATTCCTGAGTTATTAGAAGTTATTTAAAAATACCATGTAATACCTCGAGTTTTGCCTCCCTAAAAGTAGGAATTACAGCTTGGCAGCTGCATTACATGTTACACTTAAACCTCTGTAATATTTATGCTGGTGTTCATATTACAACATGTCATTAACGCTGTAGAAGTTGTTGTTGCAGGTAGAGGAGCAACTTAGACATCACTGTTTTATAAAACTCCCTAATACTATATACCTACCTGACAGCCTAGAGAAAACCAGGACATTCTCATTTATTCATACCTATCTTCGTTTTGTATTTAATATTCTTGAACATTCAATAATTAAGCAGCATTTGGGCATCCCTAAGCTGCAGTCTCCACTCCCAAATAGGTCATGCTCTTTACTTCTGAAGCATCCTTTTTTGTTCTGGTTTAGTAGAATTTATTGGGTTTTTTGGAAAGTATTAATTGCCATTTTGTGATAAATTGTATACTTAAATGACAAGAAAATGATCAAAGTTACCTTACACAACGTGAAGAAGAAAAAGTATCTTGTCTGTCCTTATACCGTCTTCTGAAAATTAGTGTATGCATGACATCCTCGAATACATATTTCTTAAGTTTATTTTTATTTATAGTTCCTCAAAATTAAAGAGACCTTAGTCGTCTTATCTGAATATTGGGTTTGTTTTAAAACAAGCAACAAAATCAACCAAAAAATGCTCCAAAATCTTGAAAGCGAAGTAAAATGTAGAGAGATGATAACTCTGTAACACTCTAATACTGTAGCATTGAACTTTCTGCATTAAGATTGTTACTGAATACTTGTTGCAGTCATTTCCATCAGTGACTGATCTCAAATAATCAATAGTAAACCAGTCGTATTAATGCACATTTTTTTAAAACAAAACATAAGGTGTTGAATACTTAAATATACTTTTCTGCAAACACACTTATTACTAGTACATTTTTACAAGTCAGTGATGAATAGTAAAAAATACAGAAAAACACTTGAGATTCAGGGGGAGTATATATATTTTTTTTCATCAGGTCTAATTGCTGAAGACATTTACATTGACTCTCAGGGCCTCTGAAATATGTGATGTTGAAGTATTATTTCTCCTGCTCTTTTTGAGGACTAGTTTCTAAGTAAGAAAAACGCACACACCCCCTTGGAAATTCCCAGAACATCACCAGCAGTGGATAGCATGAGAAATGATCATATGAAAGAAATCTTTTCAGAAGAAACTGTTTTCAAACTGCTTATGCTTTGAGGTGCAGATTTGTGAACAGTCTATTGCTGATATTAAGTTAACACTTAACATCTCATCAATATTTGTCTTTTAAAAGAGTGAAACATAAATTTTTTTTAACTGTTCACTGATTTCTGCTAAATAAACATGTAGCAGGAGCTGCATTTCAGTTTAAGCAGTAATAAGTATTTATAAATTGTAGATGGTAATTTTACCATTACTTCAGTCTAATTCTTCTAGCTAAAGGAAATAGTTGAGAAAACTATGCTAATATTTTTTGGAGATGTGGTTCTGTTCAGTGTAAACATAGCATCTTATGTTGAGCAGTCTGGGGTATTGCTAACATTTACTTTATAAGGGTTGGAGAAATATCTGAAATAGGTCAAAATGTGAGAGAAGAAATGTTCATATTTCCCCTCCACAATCTGAAAGAACAGTTTCCGATAGGAGGGAGGTTTGCTTTCCAAGATCACCCTTTCACATTTACAAAAGTTTGAGTGCATCACTACCAAAAATCTGGTCATTCATAGAGAAGGGGAAGTGCTAGAGGTAAAGGATAATGCCATGGACATGAGATTTTTTTGGTTCAGAGTGCACAGCATCAGATTGTTGGCATGTGCAGTGCATTTACTCTTTGATTCATGAAGATTAAGAAAGTTTTTAATCCAAATGATGGCTGTAGGTTACTTAATTCTTGTATAGAAGAAGAGATGTAAATATGATCTAATTAGAAAATCTCATTTTCTCATAACTAATTTCTCTTAATTATATAATTGTGGCAAGTTTGCCACCTGTTAGTTTATTTTCTCCTGTAGTCCAGTGTATTTAGTGACTTGAAATGTCATTGCTTTGAAGAGTATATTAAAAACCCCATAATATGAATTATTCTTGAACTTGCAGAGAAGAAAGATTTGGGTAACATGAGGGAAATCTGGAAATGGAAGATTTTCTTATGAAGATAGAATGGTTTAGGTTTGGGTTTGGTTTTTTTTCTTAAATGAGATCAGCCTAGATTAAAAAAAAAAAAGTATTGCTGGCCTAGGCCTTTCTTGTGAGCTGTATGAAGAAGGAACAAATTAATCTACAGGAAAAAAAAAAAAGCATTGTCTCAAGACATCGTTATATGCATTTACAAGAAGAAACAAATCATTTCCCCACAGTATTAAAAACTCCTAACTGGAAACATAAATCCTAGTACCTTTTACCCTTTTTAAATTATCATTATCTTAAGAGGTAGGCTGATAATTCTTTGTATCTAAAGCAGAAAGGTTGCTCATGACTGGAAGGATCTTGGCACTGAAAAGAGTGAAAGTGTCCAATTTTTACATTAGAACCAGAGATGGTTATTGTGGCTCAAAAAAGTGAGAGAACCATTCACATACTTCAATATTAATGAGAGTATTGGGACAATATAGTGCAAAATCAATACAGTCAAAAAGAGGGCCCGTAACTATAAAAGGGATATATTTGCATTTATAGATTATTAATTTGTGTATTTCACCATAGCAAAATAAAGATTATGGTAGTGGGATAAAACCAGAATAAAACAGCAATTAAACAAACCTGTTCTCTGAAAATCACAAAACTGATTAACTTTGCTGACAGTACCTATTTTTCAGTAAATATATCATATGAGCTCAATGATGACGTTTGAATCTTGGAACTTCTGTGGGAGAATGATGCTGCTTCTGATTCTTTTAAACATGTCTGAGCTCCCAATATGTGAAGCAGGCTGGTGTAGCATAACTGCTGCTTCTGAAGTCACTTGCTGTCATTGCTTTTGATGATATCTGTTTAACTGTTGATGGTTAGAAGATGTGGCTGCTCTTTGGCAGTTCAGTGGAAAAAGTATTTGAAACCAAGCAGGCTTAAGTAAAGATCTGGGGATTTTTGTCCTTTTGCATTCAGGTATAAGTGTGAATTGGGATTCATCATTGAGTCATTCTTCTGTACCTGTTAATAACTCAAGAACATCTGAGGTTTAACTCAAGAACATCTGAGGTTTATGTTTTCATCCACAAGTCACAACTCTTTAGCTGAAAATCTGTACTTTCTATTCAAAATGTTATGAATTAGCCAGTTATAGTTATTGACCATAGTTAACCATATACCTCAGCTCATTTTCTCATTGCTGGAGAGCTACTTTTTGAATAGGAAACCTTGCATGACTTTCAAGAAGGGGTAATTAACAAGGAGGGTAAATACCTGTGTGTGGATCTGTGCTGAGCTAAGGTGCTACACCAATTAGTAAAGGTTCATCAGCTATCTCATAAGTATCTGCAAAAGGTGCAGTCATAGCACCATTTTTAATGCTGAGTATGTAGTAGTATAGCATGTAGTAATTCTTCATAAGTCCGCTTATGATGCTACAGGCCTAACCATATGACTGGAGAAGTCTTAAGTTTAACTTTACAGAAACCATTCGAACTTTGGTTATAAGGTGTCCCAAGTAACCAAATTTTGTTATGTTAAGTAGTACTCCACTGGTCAAAACCCCCATAGCATCATACCAATGTGGTAGCAGGAAAGTAGAACAAGCACAGCAGCCTGTTGTGCAAGATTAGGAACCTGGGGCAAGATCAGAAGCAGAAGTTGGTAGTGGAGGACAGCAGAAGCTAGACCACTAGCTAGATAGGGGAGATAGGAGACAGAAAGAGGAGTAAAGGCTAGAATAGAGTTTAGCAGAAATTGAACAGTAGTCCTAAAAGATATTCTGACTTCTCTAAGAGCTGGGTCTAGTCAGGGCCAAGGTCTGCTAAGCCCGTTAGTCTTTATTTATCAGGAGCCTCTTATAGGTGCAATTCTGAGAACCTGGGTAAAATCCCAGGCCCATTTATAACAAGTTGTAGATCAGAAAGGTGACTGTTCTTCCCCGGACTCTGTGGAAGTGGTCTGTGTTCATTTGCAAGGACAGAATGTGATAAATGTTTACTCAATATAGTTGACAAGACTGTGCCTGAGTCAAGAACAAGATACAGCTGCTTCAGTAGGAAATCAGTTGAATAATATTGTCTTTTGGAGTGGTTTGGCATACATTTTTGTCTTTCCTGGGAGTTTGGCATTAAAGTCAAACTCAGCTAGAGGAAATAGCAGCTGTGTGTTACTCTTTCCCTGTTTCTCTTTTCCTTTGCTTGGAACTGAATTGGAGGAAAAGGTTTACCTATCAGTGGTGGCAGCAGAACTACAAAAGAATCCTGTCTTCATGATGAAAGGTTAGATGAACTGTTACAAGAAGATTTTCATATGATGTTTACTAGTCTATAAAGCTATAGATGTAGGCTGATGTTATTTTCTGGCAGTTTTCTTTAGGTGAGAAGCTTGAAGGTGTACCCTTTCTTAAGGGAGATACTAGGAAGGGCAATAAGATTAGACATATATATACACACACACACACATATATATATTTGTTTACTGCCAGTTCCTTAGCTTTCTTAAGTTTGGAAGGTGCAGATTTAGTGCACGAGATCATACACATTGCTAAGCTTTAACAGAGGGTTATTTGTAAACTCTCTTACAAAAAAGCCTTTAATTCATTCATTAAAATCTGTGAATCTTTTAGATGTGTACTTTTGGAGAAATGTATGGTATTTAAAGAGAAAGCCAGAAATTATAAATCACTTCATCATAAACATGAGAGAAGTGGGTGGTTTTTAATGCATTTGTCCATAAGTTTTATTTTTAACTTCCAGGAAATCTGGGGAGAAAAAGAAAGTTAAAGAAAATGGTTCAGTTTGAAAGGATAATTGAGGGAGAGGTTGGGGAGTAACTGCTAATAGCAGGCCATCAGGAGGTCAGTGACCTTGATGAATTGAATACTTTTGTATTGTAACAAACCATAGAATTTGTACCTAACCTGGGAGGAGCCTTCCTCAATTTGTCCTTGTAAATGGGAGTTGTGTCTTTGGAGTCATGCCAGAGTGGAACTGCTCATTCATTATCACCACTTAAAGCAAATGATCATAGCCCTATGGCACATAAAACAACGAGTGTAGCTCCCATTTCATGGATATGAGGGATATATTATGCTTCACATATGGTCAAATGTGTGGTGGCTTTTGCAAAAATTACTACAATGAGTAAAGCTCATAAGGAAACAATTCAGCGAATAGGAAATTTTGTAATTGGAACCATAATTAGTGACTAATGCAGAGCAATACATACACTTAATGAAATAGGATAGGATTAAAAGACAATGTTAAATTTATTCAGAGCCTAGCATATGTTCTCATGTGAATAATTTTAGATGTATTCCTAATCCTATTAGTTTCATCTTTTCATTTCACTGAAAACTAAGTTTTTAAGTGGCAATTTTAATTTGAATTAGAGCAGGCTTTGCTAACTACTAAGAACTCTACCTCATGCTATTTCTAATATACATTATGAAGGTGTTCTGCACTGAGGAAGTGAAAGAGATGGTGCAGGGTTCTTTCTGTATCTCAGTAAGGCCTGGCAACAAATGGCATAATGAACTAGCTGTTTTAATAACATGGAATAAAAAGAGGAGTACAGATATCAGGTGAATCTTATGTCCCGTCGGTTGCTGTGAACCTCATGTGCATCCAGGACTGGATGGACTCAGTATGGATTTTCTCTTGATGTGCTGCACGGATCCTGTCCGTGGAGAGGTGCCTTCTCCCTCCCATACCCTGGTGCCTTTTGTCTTGTGTAGAAACAAAACCATGTATCTCCTCCAGATAAGCTGGAAGGTTCTTTGATAAGACCCAGCAGCACACAGCACAGGCTGGCTTAGGGCTGTCCAACACCTTCCCTTACCCATGCTCACAAATGGGCTTCCTGAGCCAGGCAAACAAGGACCAGTGCATCAAACAGCCTTTTCCAAGATCACTAGGTCCTTGAGTACAATGACTTCCATGAAGCTCCCAATACAGAAAGTATAATATATATGATAATATATATAAATACTGTACTGTGGTGTAACTCACTGTTTTTATTTTATAATTTCATCATGCATTGTGCTGAAATAACTGAAATGCTGGCTGTAAAATTGCATTGCCATTTTCTCTTCCAGAATCCTGAAGGTAACTTCTATAATTGTCAGGGAATTAGTAATTATTTGGATTTGAATGAATACTTATGAATGCTTGTATATTATAAAATATTCCTTACCTAGTAATTTTTGTATTAACCATTCTTTTGTGCATTCTTTTAAGTAATGAAACCTGTGATGCATTAAACGGATTTATAGAGATTTTTATTTTATGTATTCATGTGTTTTTTTCGGTAATAGAAATGAAAAACCCAGAAAGGTGTATGTGATCCTAGAAATCCCTACGTTTTGGTAATTATTGAACCAGAGGAGATGGCTTCATCTGATTAGAGAGGTAGCTGAATGGAGAGAAGGGAAGCTGTATGGGAACAATGTTCTTTTTTAAATAGAGATTTTAAAGATTTAAATAAAAATAAAAAGAAGAATGTCCTGGTTTGTGTTAGGAGCAAACCAAGCTTCTTTTAGACCCTGGGTCAAATCACCACAGGTGAATGCTGTGGCCAGCAAGAGTTCACAGCAGAATTTGTTTAGTCTCTCCTGGGGGAAGGTTGCACAGCTTATTGCTAGTGGTAGTCGGACATTGCTCTTCCATTTCATACATAAATCATGCCTTTATCAGTAAGCAGCAGGGTAAGTTTCTTACCATCTTCCTTAGTCTCTGAATACACAGTTATTTATATAAAATATATTTGTGTGTTTGAGTATAAACCCCCAGAATATTCTGAATACTGCCTATATTTAATATTCTACTTTGCCTTTGAAACAATTAAAAAGGAAAAAATATCCCTTTTACAGTAGTATCTATCAATTTTTTATTCATTACGTGATGTATTGTCTCATTTATGTGACAATCTTACGTACAAGAAAAGGAAATTCTTTTAAACTCTTCATTCAAAAGCAATTCTTTTCCCTTAAGCTCCTTCTTTCAAATTTGCCAACCTAAAGACAGTTTCAGACACAGGAAGTCTAATTTTACAAGCCTAATCTATTTTAAGTAGTGAGCTGTTCTTTGAAGAGTTCAGTTAGTGTTTTGTGATGTTTAGAAAAAACCATGTCAGCAGACTAGTATTATTACTTGTGATTATTTTCTCCTTTCCTTTATACATGCAAGAGAGATACTTGAGCATTGATCCTACTTCTGAACTCTGTAGAAAGGACTGTGGTGCTGATGTGTCTGTGTGGACAAGAGCACAAAGTGTGTGCTGCACTTAGAGTTGGAACATAGAGGTTTTTTTGTTTCTTGGGGTTACAGCAAAAGTGTATCTCTATTAAAAAAATGTTTTATTTCTTTATAGTTGATCTTGTGAAGAGTTCTCACACTGACATGAGACCAGGAGTGAGCAAGGGTCAAGGAGATTCTCTGCCTATTTTTTAATAGCATGTTAGGAATTATCAGTTGGAAACTATTGAAGAGACCAACAGAAATCCAAACATTATTCTACAGTCTGCAACTGGTTAAATGATGTGGCATCTAAATTGGAAAGTGTTTTAAATATTACAAATAAAATAACACCAAAAAAAATCTCATTGCAATTTAAATTTATTAAAATAATAAAGATTTAGTCCAAGCTATTAAATGATTCAGATTTCCTGTGGGAAAATATTTATATTTAATTTAATAGGCAGCAATAAGCTTTCTCTTTGTTTTAGGAATCGTTCTGTGTATTTCATAGAAAATTATAATCTTGCTGGAGACTTCTGAGGAATAGCCAAGAAAATCAAAAGCAGAATAATTATTTTCTATCAAGGTACTTGGCATTTGTAGAGACATTTGGTGACTCAATTTGATCACTTTGAAATCCTATAGGATATTTCATGCCTCTGAAAATAACTGTATATCTTATCAATAAGAAAGATGTATCTCCAGGTCCTACATGTACGCGTTTTGTGAGCAGCATCAGTACATTGTATTCAGTCTAAATTTCACCTACTGCCCTAGATAGTTGATGAAGGAAGCAGTTGCAACT
>JBCJKH010078329.1:0-11618 GCA_039877255.1 Loriculus beryllinus
CTCTTGTCGCTCTGAGGTGAGGCTCCTGGACGCTGATCTCCCCCCGCTTCGCTCCGGTGTTGTAGGAGTCCTCTCTCAAGCAGCTCACCCCAGCTATAGTTGTTTTGGATTTTATATGACCCCTGTAAAAGTCTGTAAAGAGAAATCTGTTTGGATACTCGAACAGTACTTCAAGCCATCGTACTTTTTATATGTTCTACTGATGATGTTAATGTTGCAGTATACCATCCAGATGGTCTCCAGGTATGTTCATATTTGCCATCTGGGCTTTACATAGTATGCATTAATTATAGAAAAGTTTTTTCCTTTCTGATACATAGATGAGGATTCATAAATGTTTTAATTATTTTTCTGGCCGGTAAAGAATGGAGCAACTCAAGGATCTCCAGTTAACATTAGTGTTAAACTCATTGTACTTGTAAAGAGTTGAAAATTTTCTGCTTTGCATTTTTGCCTTGAACACAGTCTTGTTTCCTGTCCTTCAGTTGCAACTCGAGGTAGCATCTTGTACTTCCTTATTACTGAGATGAGCATGGTCAATGTGATGTACCAGACTTCACTTCGGCAGTTTTTGGTGCTTTTTGACCACTCTCTAGCCAGGTAATTTGGCTGATAATAAATAGAATTTGTATTTACCCAGTCCTGGAGGTAGTTGTAGTATGACAAAGGTTCGTTTCTAATGTCAGAAAAAAGCATGTTGCTTGTTACAATCTTCACAGGAGTTGTAAGCCTTTGTCTGTTAGTTATCAAGGCAAATAAACTCTGAATGTATGTACAGTTCTTCAGAAACAGATAGTTAAAAAACATACTGTTCTGATTTTCAGCTATGCATACTGTTCTGATTTTCAGCTTTGATTAGAAAGGAATTTGCTTTTGTTGCTCCCTCAATGTGAAAGTTGTTGCTAGCTTGCTGTCAGGTATTCTTTGTTTGAGGTTTATTACTTTTTCATGTTTTAAATGTTCTAAATTATGTCTTTTTGTCTTTTACATAAAATTCTCTTTAATGAAACCTATGTATAGTGACATTCAACTGCAGGCATTTCTTCCAACAGGTCTACCAAAAGCCCTATTACTAGCAAGAGGATTACTAATATTATTGAACATATGACATATGAAGTGTTCAAATATGCTGCCCGGGGACTTTATGAAGAGCACAAATTGCTTTTCACATTACTACTTACACTGAAGATTGATATACAAAGAAACAGAGTGAAACCTGAAGAATTTCTGACGCTTGTTAAAGGTTGGAACTACACAGCAATTTTAAGTAGAGCATATGTATTATTTTGTGAGCTGGAGTTTTATCTCCTAGCCACTTGCTTCTTCCTTTTGTACATGAGAAGCCAGTCAATTGAAAGAATACATGTTTATTATTCTGTTCTGGTGACCGGCAACATTGTATAGCAGTTCTGATTTGCAGCAGTGAATTTAATATTAACAAATACAACTTTGAGTATAGTTTATTTGGTAACTGCAGGAGGACAAGCAAGCAAATAGGAACGTAAAAGTGACGTTAGCAATTTAAAAGAATATTAGACTCTTAGCTAAATGTGACAAGTTCACGGCTTTAGTCTGAACTGCATGCAAGCGCTGCATGCAAGCACTGCGCGCAAGTGTATCTTCACTTGAAAGTTTAGGGTAATTTATATTATGTTACCAAGATATTTAATTTCATGCAGGTGGTGCTTCCCTAGACCTGAAAGCTTGTCCTCCTAAGCCAGCTAAATGGATTCTGGATATGACTTGGCTGAACTTGGTGGAGCTTAGTAAGCTTAAACAATTTTCAGATATTCTTGATCAAGTAAGTAAAAGATTTGTGAAATGAATCTCTTGTTTGACAGTGATTGTCTAGTAATGGTGAAGGCATGTAGTAGGAAACTGCTTTATTTTACAGAACAGAATGAAACTGACAGCAGATACCCACAGCTGTAGACCCAACTTCTTAGATACCTGTATTGACAAAAAAATTTAACACATCCCTCCTTCCCTCTGAAAATAAGATGAAAGTGCAACATTTCATACTCCGTACTAATATAATGCTTTCAAAATTGGGATAGAGCTTGCTATTATTCAGTTCACATAATGCAACTTGAACCTTCTTCCGATCATTAGACTGTCTTCCATCCCTGCTGTGCTTTCTTATGCTATGCTTTATGATGCTTGTTCCAATATTTATCTGATTATATGGAGTAAGAATTAGGGAAAGTGTGTTCAGTAAATTCAACACTTGTATGAATAGTCTTAATGGAGACTTAAGTGTGTGGTAGTTAATGGATTAAGTAAATAACAATCGGTATATGTGAAGAATGCATTCTGTACAGTCACGTGAGGAAAAATAGGTACCTAGTGTTTTCAAAGCTATGTCTGAGCCTAGCTTGCTGTGCCATTATATCATTAATGGAAAATACTTAGTAGTAGCTAATTTTTTCAGAATATGAGTATTTAAGGGCATTGTAGCATTCTACAGTTTTGTACTTAAAATATGATTTTTTTTTTTTTTTTTTTTTTTTGTGACTTATCTATTTAGTGAGATTTATTCCTTTGTTGGTATAACTGTAGATTTCCAGAGCAGAGAAACAGTGGAAAATCTGGTTTGACAGTGAGAATCCTGAAGAAGAACTGGTTCCTAGTGGCTATGGGGAATCCCTGGATTGCTTCAGACATCTTCTTCTTATCAGATCTTGGTGTCCTGACAGGACTATAGCTCAGGTAAATATATGCAGCCAACGTAGTCTATTAAATTGTCATTACAATAATAGATACTGGATTGCAGTTTTTTTATTTAATGCTAAACTCCTTACTTCCTTTTTGTAATGGACCTTTACATTGCATATTCTGGAATCCTTTTCAGACAATTTATGTATTCGTTTTAAGGGCAGTGTTAGCAAAAGTATCTCAATATATTGAACAAATATTAGCTAGTGATTTTATGGAGAGATAGGATTTCATCTATAAATATGTGTTTATTCAGTTCTGCTTTATGAGTTCAGAAGTTATTTTTTATTGTCCTTGCTGATAATACTCAAATTATAGAAGTGTCTTCCTGTTAGGCTGAAGTAAGATATTTTTTAAAAATGTGCATTAAGGTCTGTTCAAAGTGTTTAGTGTAAGGCTACCTATTTAGAAAGGACAGATATATAAAATTAAAGTTTATTAAATGGTTAGATCCACTTTGAGGAAAAATCAGTTTCTAGAAGCCTATTTTTAATCTTCATGTTCTTCTCCAGTGAAAAAAACCCTATGAATTATGCAATTTCTGACGATCTCAGAGCAATGGTTGGAAATTTACTGAAGTCAGAATGCGTCACTAAAAGTGTGGTATTAATTTTATGGAGGCAAACCTTTAGATATTGTGTCTAGATTCAGAGAAAGTCTTGGCAATTATCAGTGTAACTGTAGTCGATAGAAGGTTAAATGGTACTCTATGATGAATTTCTCAGATGTGTGTTATGTGTTTGAAGTGGAACATACAAAATTAGTTCCTCAGTTCTGTTAATGGTAGCAAGATGCACTTCTATCTTATGATTGTTTTATGAAAACTGGTATTTTATCAAACACCAACTGCTAAATATCTTCTGTCTCTGAGAAGTAACTTGAGTTATTAATGGGAAGATTGGTGTAAGACAAAAGCAATGTAGTGGGAAACAGTGCAAGAAATATCTCAGACTGTTTGAAAAAGCCTTTGCTATTTCTCAATTAATTCCCAGGAAATAACAATTTTTGAAATACATAACGAATGACAGAAATGGCTTCTGTATGTTCCTTTTAATCTTCTACTTAGCAGCAGTTATTTTCATCATTATTACTGACAATTCATTGTTTGTTTAAGCATGAAGTTTGGAAAGGTCCTGGAAGCATCTATTCCATGCTTTCCTCTCTTTTTCTTAAGTATTTGGAAAGGGAAGCAAGATTTTTAAGGTTAGAAGTTTTGCTGCCTAGTGGAGATACAATCTTTAAATCATTAAAAACTTTCAAAAGGTTTAATAAGGTTATTATTTTTATTATAGTGTGTTTACAGGTATATTATATATAAACATGTATCCAGGTATATTTAATAGATTAATTATTTTTGAAGTTTTAACTGGTCTTATAAGGTTCAAAATAACACCTTCAGTATGATATATTAACATGTGAAAATAAATTCATTGCATATGTGTATTTCTGATATAAATTTATAGTGGCTGTCTCTTTATTGTTTTCATTTATACTGGGAAGAAAACAGCATTAAATGATTACATCACAGGTTAACTTCATCCTTTTTAATATAGGCAAGAAAATACATTATTGACACTATGGGGGAGAAATATGCAGAGGGAGTCATCTTGGACTTGGAGAAAACATGGGAAGAGTCAGATCCACGTACTCCTCTCATATGCTTTCTTTCCATGGGTTCTGATCCTACGGACTCAATTATTGCCTTGGGAAAAAGACTGAAGATAGAGATACGTTATGTTTCCATGGGCCAGGGGCAAGACATTCATGCTCGTAAACTTCTACAGCAGACAATGGCTCATGTAAGGAACAAAAATCTGTTTTTCTGTGTCTGTGTAAACACTTAGAAATGAAATCCCTGTTATGAAATATAGGTTTGGTGGATAATTAATGCTGTATTTATTTGTGTAAGTAAATGTCCTCAGCAATAGAACTGTCTTTTCATAGTCATTTAATTGGCTATAGCAAGCATCTTGATATTGTGCAGAAAATAGTGTTTTTCATATAAAATGGAATTTTTGTTCTAGCTTGTTGACTGGTGAAAATAGCTGAATTGCTTGGATTGTATGGATAGTATATATTCTTCAGCAAGTATTTCACAGCATTTTTGTAGTTTTGTATTTTGTAATATTTTAGTAATAGAAACATATTTTGTTAAAGAAGATTAATTCTAAATATACTATTGATAGTTACGTAACTTTGAGAAAAACAAGGTTGTATAGGAAAATACTTTGAATTTCTCTAGTCTGGATTTTAAATTGAGGTAGCCAGTCTGATAACACAAGCATTTTACAGGTGAAACATGCAAGAATTAAAGAATAAAATTTCCTGTATGAGGATAAAAGCTGAGATATCCTAATTTAGCTTTGCCCATCAGGTGGTAGTACTGCTATGCCTACTCATATGAACCGTTTAAACTAGCATATTATGAGCTTCTTTCCTGTCTGTATAACCAATTTTCCTCTGACTTGTTCTTCAGATTCTCATTTGACAACTTCACATTGAGAACTAATTAGCAGATTAGATGAGAAGTAATTCAAAAAACAGGGAAGAAGAGCTCCTTTTGTTAACTGAAATGCAATACTTTCCCTCTGTCTCACATGCCCACTTAACGAAGATGTATGAGAGATGTCTATATAAGTATGATAATTCATATGAGAAAGTCTGGTATCTATTGGTTGATAGCAATACATTAATTAAATATGTATATTTGGTTATTTTTCAAGCTTGCGACCCTTGTGAAGAACAAGGTTTAGCAACCTGCTGTATGGAGCTACTTCTGAGCTTCCTTACATAAGTCAAGATTTATGTGTTTATCAGCACTATAATCATGTCCAGACATGTTTTGAATGTACTGAAATGGCAAAGGTAGGGACTACTTGAGAAGACCAGCTGGGATAAGTGAAGAACATTTGTTTAGATGATAAAACCAAAGAAGCTAACAATACCTTCAGAAGAAACAGCCCACATCTTATCTCACATAAGCTTTCTTTGGATAAAAAATCTTTTTCTTATTTGCATGTATACCTTTACTATGGGTACTGGTCCCTGTTTGTACATGAAATGTACTTGAAATCAGATGACTAAGGCCTTGGTTTTGATTTGGTGAGCTAGTGGTCCAAAACTGACTGCGGATTATTTCCTCTTTTAACAGCTCTGATAAGCACTTAAACACACTATATTTCACTATATATTAGATGTGTCTGCTTTGTCCCTAACCTACACCATAAAAAAGAGTGATTCTTAGGTGCGTTGGTTTTTTTATTTTTTTTTGTAAACGGTGTTGATAGTTTCATATTCTGCTCTTTTAAACTAGGGAGGTTGGGCACTTCTACAAAACTGCCACCTTGGACTAGACTTTTTGGATGAGTTGATGGACACTGTGATAGAGACGGAGACTGTCAATGAAAGCTTTCGACTGTGGATGACAACCGACATTCATAAACAGTTCCCCATCACCCTTCTTCAAATGTCTATTAAATTTACCAACGAACCACCACAAGGACTCAGAGCTGGACTAAAGAGAACATATAGCGGTGAGTGCTGGGGAGTGGTAATGATTTAAATTTCATTTTGCTCATATTTGGACTGTCTGGTGTTAATGTGTGGTCACATTGTAGCCACTGGTAGTAAATGTAAACTGGTATGAGGAACTGATCACAATTATGCTAGGACACCTCTTGATCCTAGGTTTGAGTTAGAAGTTTTGAAAATTAAAAGGAAGAGAGGATCTGAAGAAGTTCTGTTGCCAGAACTAATTGGACAGTAAAACAGGAAATGCTTTTTCTTTTCTGAAGTGTTTCCTTCTCATATCTCAATTCAAAGTGTTCACATTTTTAATCTTTTGTCTTTTGGCAGAAAAGCAACATATTAATCTTTGTTGGCTCTTAAGTGATCTTTACATTGTATAAAATAAGGGGTTTATTTTATAATAGTGCAGAAAGCAATTTAATGTTAATTCATCTATCACTGAATGTTTTTTGTTTTTGTTTTCCCTTAAAGTTTACTCTTTTAATTTGAGAGATTTAATAACATGCTATAAACATTCTTCAGCCTAAAACACTTTGTAGGACATAATTTACTCTTGGGAGATGTAGAGAGCCAACTGAGTATCTTTAGGAGTGATGTTTTAGCACTGATTTGAAGTAGTTTTGAAAAGTACTTTTATTGTATTTCTTATAAAGTCCACTTACAATATCAACAGGTGTCAGCCAGGATTTACTAGATGTCAGTGACATGGTACAATGGAAGCCAATGTTGTATGCTGTAGCCTTTCTACACTCCACTGTTCAAGAAAGACGCAAGTTTGGATCTTTGGGTTGGAATATACCGTATGAGTTTAATCAAGCTGATTTCAATGCTACTGTTCAATTCATTCAAAACCACTTGGATGGCACGAATGCCAAGAAGGTAATTAATATTTTTGTGGGGAAGGTAGATTAGGATGATGAATCTTTCCCGTAGTGGAAGGTATATACATGGTTCCAAATAACTGAAACACAACCAAGGTTTTAATTTAGTCTTTTGTTTCTTTCCACAAGCATTTAACATTTGCAGTATACATGTCTGCAGAACAGGCTTAAATTAGACTTTTAATCCTGTGCATGTTAAATTTCTATGTTAATTTGTACATGTAAAAAAATCCCTCCGGAACATCTCCCCTGAAAACATCAGAAATATAAATCTTAGAATCAGAGACCTTCTTTTCAATGCTAATTCAGTCAAATAATCTAAAATAGGTGACTGTATTTAAAATATTCTTTTGTTTAAATCTGAGTAAAAATAATATTTGGCTCCTTAAACCTATCTTGGCAGCACAAAGAAATAGAAAGTGGATTTCAATGATTGCGTAAGAGTTCCTCTTACATTTCTCACTGTCATATGGTTAGTTGTCATATAGAGGTCTGTGGAAGATCACTTTGTGATTGGCATTTTAAGTGAAGTTGAAATCGTGATTGGAATGTAGCTGTGTCACTCTTGCCCAAATGCCGGAATAGCCTCCTGTATTAGTTGTCAATGAGTTCTATTTTGAGAAATCCTTGAAGGTGTTTTGGGAATTGAGGGAAAAAAAGTAGTAAGAAAATAACTTTCTTCCAAAAGGGACAGAGATGCAGAACTTGGTATGAAAGCTGTTCTTACTAACAGAGACGTAAATGGGTGAAAAGAAGATTAGCTAAAGTCAGTGCTTTCTGCTTGCTTTTAGGGGATCTCCTGGAGTACTGTTTGTTACATGATAGGTGAGATCCAGTATGGTGGTCGTGTGACAGATGACTATGACAAAAGACTCATGAATACCTTTGTAAAGGTTTGGTTCAATGAAAACACATGCAGTCAGGATTTCAGGTTCTACAAAGGATACAACATACCTAAATGTACTATGGTGGATCAGTACCTTCAGTATATACAGGTTGGTAAATGAAAGCTTTTCAACACGCCCTCCCCCACCCCCTCTCACCCTCCCACCCCCAACAATTCACTTGAATCTTACAAGTTCCTGAGTCTTTGTATTTTGACTTTTCTTCTGACTGTCTTTTGGCATTTATTCACAAACTGTTTATTGTTTTCTAATAGTCTACGTATCTATTAGTCACACGTTATTGTTGTCATCAATGCTATCATTGCCATGACAGGAATCTTTCCTTTATCATATGATTTGCTTGAGAGACATAGTTGAAGGCACAAACTTATTAAAGAGGGCAAAGAATGGACTCTAGACATTGGGAACAGCCTCACAAAAATAAGAGATGTAAATATATGAAAGTACAAGGTGACTATTAAAATAGTGTATAGAGATTAAAATTGAATTTGTTCATCTTGCTGTGATTTGGGTTGTGAAATGACAAATGGATTACAGCAAGTTATTTGCCTTAAGACTGAAGAGATATAGTCTCTTACTTTACGATGTCTTTGTGTTGGTTTGCTTTGTTTGTGTTGTTTGTTTTTTGTTTCTCTGGGGTTTGTGTGGATTTTTTTTTCTTATAATTAGCTCGTAAGTCTATCTCTAATTGTGTTCTTTTTATATTTTACTGTGTAGAGCCTTCCTGCTTATGACACACCAGAGGTGTTTGGTTTGCACCCCAATGCGGATATCACTTACCAAACCAAACTTTCCAAGGATGTATTGGACATCATACTCAGCATTCAACCTAAAGATAGTACTGGTGGAGGAGGAGAAACCCGAGAGGCAATTGTCGCCAGACTGGCTGATGATATGCTAGAAAAGCTTCCGGCTGATTATGTACCATTTGAAGTGAGTTAATGAAATTCTGTCAAAAAACATTTGCTCCATCTTGCTTTGTGTGGATTAAAAAAAAAAAAAAAAAAAAAAGTAACTATTATTTTTCTAAAAGCATGTGTGAATCCATTTATACTGGCAGTGCTTCAAAAACGCATTTTAAAGAAGTCTGACCAGACTCTTAACATTTATGATGAAGTCACTAAATGTGCACTCAAGTGCTTCTATAAGAGCTTTGTCAAAATATTAAACCACTTAATGCTTAAGTTGTCATTTGCACTATGGGGGAGGTAGTATCACCAGCTTTTAACTAAGGTTGTTGACACAGTAGAGAATTGAGGTCGTGTTGCAAGTGTATTTCAGTTTCTAAAAGTATTACAGCTTTAGCATATGTATTACTTTGGGATTCAGGTTATATGCTGAAGATATTTTTAGGCTGCTCTCTTTGTCTGTAAAGTGAATGCCGAAAAGCTTGTCAAGTGAAAGTTTTCATTGACTGAAGCCTAGTGTTAGTGTCTCAGGATCCGTATTAGTACACAACAGCCTATGTAATTATGTTTGTAATGGACGCCTGCTGCCTTGCAGTCATTTCTTGTCTGAAAGAGCAACTAGCCATCTGTTTGTGTTGAAGATTGAATGTCTCTCAAGGTGAGGGGGTTTTCTTACAGTTAGAATACATTTACTAATGGCTAGATACATGGACACTCTAGTCGACTGTATTCTGCAACCTCATTCTGGAGACTACAGTTTGGGTGTTTGGACAATTTGTGTTGTTTCTGGGTCTTTCCATAGTTTTTAATTACCCTTTAGAGCTCCAGAATTTTTAGAATGCTGACATTATAGCTCTTCCCAGGTGAGGCTGGTTATGAGTTTCAAATAAGCAAGAAGAAAATGCTAGTAAATTAGTTAAGGTTCCTATATTTTCTGTATCAGGAGATGTTGAAATGTTGTGCTTCATTATATTTGCAAATGCCTGAAAGTAAGTAAAATTAGATATGTCCATAATACAGCACTTACAACATTTTTGTTAGGATATGGATGTGAATCACCCTAATGAGTCATTAGCTAAAAGGTTCACACCCATGTTTGTATTTTAACAGCTACTCAGAGTAGTCCCCTCATCTAGGCAGTAAAATATATTATTAATTAGATAATTTGCCTGCCATCTCTTTGAGGAGAATTAAATCTCTTATCCTTAGATTTCTGCCACTTCACTTAGACTTTAATGGAAGTTAACATGAGGACCTTTATACAATGGTTAGGTGTCTTATAAATGCCAAATTTCTTCTCTCGGGATGCTGAGCTATGAGAAGGAGAGCGGAGACTTGTACAACCGAACACTCTCTTTACTGTTTTTGCAGAGTAGTAAGTTTCCCTTATGTGTGGTATGCTCATGAGTATGGACTCTCTTAATGTTTTACATCTGTTTTATGTTTTCTGTACCCTGTTTTGTATTATGTCAACTTCCTTCCCTCAAATGGAATAATAATTATAAATTTTATCCGAACAAGTCAGCTAATCTATCTGAACCGGAAATACTAACTATCTAGCAGTCTTCCAAAAGTTTGCACTTGATGAGTTTTCTGACCTACTGTCTTTCTAGAAGTGTGAGCTTTATGACCTTCCAAAAGGCTTAACGAGGTGTCTGCAAAGGGTTGCAATTTGCTGAGTTTCTCGGAAGGGTACTGCTTCAGTGATGGGCTAAATCTCCTGGTCGCTCTTTGTTCAATTCTTAAAATTCTACTTGACATCTCCAGGAACAGATATGTGGCTTAATAAAGAGATATTATACAGTGTCACTGTGTAGGAACACCTAGCTCTGTTAAGTTTACAAGAGCAATTTTTGGGCAGATCAGCTCTGATCAGAAATGTCAAATTGAAATTCAGTTTATATTAATAAAAGCAAATGGGGAGCACTAAATCTTTCACATGGTGATAACTATTTAAATTCCTTTTATTTAGCAAAATACTGATAACTTTACGTTACGCATATTACTAAGTTCTTAACAATAATTAGTAATAGTAAGGCTGTTACGCTGCATAGGATTCAATATCTGTTACATATATTTTCACTTATTTCCCAAAAGACCATATTGACCACAAAAATTCTGGTTATGTCATACAGTTGTTAGTTTGCTAACTTTACACTTTTAATTAAAAACATCTTAGCAAGTTTTATTAGAATACAAGACTGCCTGGAATTGTGATAATACTTAGGCACTACTATACTGAGGCAAAGTGGCTGGGGGAATTGCTCTTGATTGGTTTGTGCAAAGTGAACCTTGAGAGCTGTCTATTGTAATTAAAGCTGAAATCCTTTAAATGGGGTATAGCCTACATGTTGTTTAAACAATGTTAGCTCATAGAAAGATCTGCACTCTAAATTGTAAGGTAGACTAAAACCATAGGCAGTCTCAGCATCATAAATCTCTCGGAAAAAATCTGTCTTGCAGAGCATTCAAGGAAGATGCCAAACTGACCATTTAACTACCTATATAAAAGTATTATGTCTTATAAATTGTACTGGGGCCTAACCTTCGCATAAAGCCACCTTTGCCTTTTTCTTCTGCTGAGGGATCTTTGTTTATTTACCTACAGGTAAAAGAGAAACTAAGGAACATGGGACCATTTCAGCCTATGAACATATTTTTGCGACAAGAGATTGAACAAA
>JBCJKH010078332.1:0-10629 GCA_039877255.1 Loriculus beryllinus
GGGGGAGGTTGGTTGATTGTTTTTTTAATAAGATTTGAAAACTTGGCTACTGAGAATGTATGCTGAAGGCATTAGGAAAAACCCCACTGACTTTCTAAGAGAGCATATTAAGCTTGCAATACCTATGCCTTTGAAGTCTAAGAAAGATTTGAGGAAGAAGGTGGGTACATGCAGGCAGAAACTGAGGGTTATTTTTATTCAGTTCTGTACCTTCTTTTCAGAAAGGAGAGGAGAAACACTAGTATTGCCATGCAGGAATGAAGTCTTTCAAGTACAGATAAAATATTCAAGGCTTGAAAACGTATCAGACCTTGGGAATGATTTTCAAAAGCAGAAATCAGACTTTGAAAAATCTAGTTGCTGTCTGTTTGGTATATCTAACCCTGAAAAGCCTCCCTTTGTAGATTTAAGATGGGATCAACGAAGTACTTACAAAGTCCTTGTCTTGCAGAATTTTATTTTGAGAGACAGGATCATTCTCAGCGCAAGCATTAGGTTTCAGCAAACCACAGCTGTGCAGTTGAAGACTGTTATAAGTGCATGTAAGTGCAGTGTATGAAATCCCAGCAAATTCTACAATATTAAACATGCAAGCCTTTGAAAACAGGAATATCGTAATCAACAGCAGCAAACGCAGGATTCAACCTTTACTATGTGAAGATTTTGTTCTCATGATTGCCAATACACCTTTTTTATTGTGCAGCAGTCATCATGCTTGTGTATGCAAACTCAACACATCCTGAAATATGTTTTGTCATATGTTCACATTAAAAACTAAAGAGCTTGAAATTCACATAATCCAGCACAAAGTTCTCACTATAGAAATCTACCTTCTATACAGATCAGAAAACTTCTGTTTGAAACCAGGAAGACTCTCAATATCATGACAGTTGTGACAAGCAGAAAAAGGAAAGGGAAGGAGGGGAGCAGAAGAAAGAGAAAGAAGTGCAAAAGGAAGCAGCAGAAGAAAAACGGAAAAGAAAAGCCTACCTGCTTTCCAGATTGATTTCCATAAAGGAGTATCAAATATTGCGCCTGCAATGGCAGGGACTGCACCTAGTGACTGTTCCTTTGTTTTACAAAATCTTTGCTTCCAAAAGCAGTTAGCTGAAGAGATTTATATTTTACATCAGCCATCCACCTACTGAGTGACACTATCGTGTTATTTTAGCTTGGTATTTTCCAATAAGACACCCTTTAGGAACATCTGGGCTTTTAAAGAGATTTCTTGTGCTAACTTTTATAGGACTATTAATAGGACAGTAGCCGTCTGTGCAAAAAATACCTATCACTGATTTTCAAATACTTCCTCCTTCTCTGCACCTACATGCTTACTGCTGCCCAAGTCACAGCAGCAGCTCGGCTGCTCTAGTTTTACTGGTAAATCCCCTCTTCAATATCATCAGTCTGAATAAGCCATAAATTCTAATAGGCAAAAGCAGAGGATTTTCTTTAGGGTTGGGAGTTTTTCTATTATTTTTAAATACGTGGGAGAAGTTTTATTTGCTTTTTCTGTTTTGGAGCCCTTAGGATATAGATCTTCAAGCTTCATTGGCAGCCATGTATGCTAGAAATGGTTTTGTAATGAAAGCTAAGCTTCTCATGTAATCATATGATTCAAGCAACGAAGAGTTTAGAGAAAAATATTGAGATTTACTGTAAACTAATGGAAGCTGACAGCAGTGCATGGATCTGGGGAAGGAAGATTATACAGTCTCCAAAACAGGTGTAGGAAAAAGTATAAGTGATCATCAAGTTAAGATTAGAGCTGTCTAGATATAAGTAAACACCATAGAGATTTTGTAGTAGGCATTATATGAAACACCAGCAGCTAAGCGGTTCTCAACAGCAGCTTATTTTTTCAGGCTGATGTAACTGATAAACAATTAATTAGCATTTTCGGAATAGGAAGATGCTGGTCTAATGGGCTAGCAGATGAAAGGATCTCATTTACCCATAAAAAGGAAAAAAATCCCCAAACATAACATGAGTAGCCTTGGCACTGCCAAAGCAAAATAGTTCAGCTGGCAGTATCACCTCCAGTAACAGGCTATGCCTATAAATCCTAAGGTCCTCAGCCCTTCTGCTGAAGCTGCGGTCCAAGGGGGCTACTGTCAGACTCTCACAGAAGCACAAGGATCATTTATTTTCCTGAAAACATGTAACTGTGAACTCCAGGAAATGGTTTAGCTCTTTCTTAAGTGAGCTCCTGTGACACAGAGTATGAAGAAAAACAGACCAGAGAATTATATTGCTTTTTTTCCTGTAGCCTTTAACCCTGTCAGTCATTTCAACCTGCACTGCAGTAGGCAGTTTTTAGATATTAATTATTTTGGCCCCTTCCCACTCTGGGCAAATTAAAATCAAGACCATCAGACCATTATTTCAGTCAGCTTCAGCAGAAAGAAAACACCCTGTCTGCAGAAGGTTTTAAATTCCCTGGGGCTGTTGAAAAAGCCAAATAAAATTATTGGTTTATTTCAGCAACTGAAGATTTGCCTTCTAAAAGAGGAAGAAAAAGCCTTCCTGTAGGGTAGAACACTTGGCAGCAAGGGTGTTTGTTTGTTTTTGGGGTTGGGGGAGAGATAAAAGGGAAGGTAGGTTGGCTCCTCCTGGGGCTGTGAATATACACAATCACTTCTGTTTCTCAGACAACTAACTGCTTCCAAAAACAGGCAGCAAAAGAAAATGAGCAATGCAACAGAGGCACATTAGTGGTGATCCTACAGGGCTGTAAGGATATCAGCTTTGATTGGGAAGGCACCTGGCAAGCACATCCCAAGTTTAGAGCGGAACTGGGGGCAATTTAATTTTCTTTGGGAGACTAGGCTGACTTGTGATGTGGTTAGTTTCTATATGCAAGGAGATGTTAAAGAGCCCCTTTAAAAGCTGTTAGAGTTTGTTATTCATCTAGTTTCTAGGCCAGTTTTCCAGTCAAGCCAAGAGAGACTATTTATACCAGTCATTTGCTTTTACTTCTTTTAGTGCTAATGATGAGATAAAAGCAAATGGGTGCCCTAAGCATTCACGGGTAACTTCCATAAACAGCTGCAGTTGACTGAGGTTGGCAAATGTAACCAGTAAGGACTCCAGAGTAAGCCTTGACAGTTTCACCATTTTCATTGTTTTTCTATCAGCAATGAGTGTTTTCAGGGTGGATTTGAATGAAAGGCTCTTGAGAAAGGAAAGATACTTTCTTATGTTCTATTTCCTATTTGAAGCCTCAGATCTGCTAAGAATTACCTATGTACTTATAATAGGAAGTAGTTCCTTGGTTTAAGAGTTGAATACATGTCAGTTACAAGCCAAGTTTTTCAGGGTCTCCAAGTCAATGAAAGGACCTAAGGAATAATTCAAGACTCTGCAGATGATAACAATCCTTTATTGATTTTAAATGGTTTTGGTTCAAATGTCTTGTTCATTATCTACTGACACATACACATTTTATTCTACCGTTAGAAAATGTATTAGGTTAAAAGAAGAAAACCTGCAGCAAGAGAAAGGGAAGTTGTTTTGATAGAATATCATTCCTGTCAGAAGAGATATAGATGGATATAGAAAGAGCAAAAAACTATCTCATCATGCCTAGCAGGCACAAATGACAAAGCACAGCTTTAGAAAGGCTTAGGGGCAGAATGTTTGCAGAGCCACAGGAAACACTGAGACACACAGAACCACACACTTTTACAGATGATGAGCATGGGGCAGTGCTTTAATTGTGGGACAGCTAGACTTGATGAAAAAGGGTTCTGGTGGTAAATAAAGTAATCTTTGAATGTTCCAGGACAGTCCAAGCCCATAGAGCTCCCTGAGGAAATGGAGACAGATATTTATGTGACTGTGGGCCTCCGTGTTTCTCTAGATACCGTGCAGTGCTGTCTTTTCACTCACCTGAAAAGCCAGTCCCACAGTTGGCAATGCTTAAACTAGGGGGGGAGCAGAGGTGGCAGCCCAGCTCCTGAAAAAAGCCAGTACCCAGCAGATCTGCATATGGGAATAGACCAATGCTCAGGTTGGGATGGACTCCAGAAACTTGTCATGTATGGCAGCAGATAAGCTGGGTTGTGGGGAGCATCTAGCTGGAGGGGATTATAACTGTTTCATAATGAAATGCTCTAACATTCTGAACTCATCTGTTCTACGATACAGGTGAAAAATTTCTAATGTACTTTCATTAGGTGTGTAGAATTTTACATGTCTGTGAAAACTGGACAAATGTAAATGGTCAGAAAATTGAACAACGTTCTGGTCTTTAAGAGATCCTGCGCATCATACTCTTAGCTAAGATATTAACTGCTATTTGACAGTGCTGCACTGATTTCTGTTTACATAAATACTGCATGAATTCTATGTCCTTTAGTTTTAGTTTTATCATTGCAGAATATTCCTTGAGTGGGAGAGGAGAATTCTTTTAGTAGGAGGTAAACAGAAGACAGGGATTACAGTGATAAAAAAAATCAGAGAAACGCTTGTGCAACTGCCTGTAGTCAGTTTGCTCAGGCACAGCAGACTATGGGCCAAGACACAGCTAAAGACTGAGAAGTGTTTAACATGACAAAAATACTGGACTTAATTAAAATCAGTTCTAAAACCAGTAACTAACATGAAATAAAGTAACGCCTTAGAGCGTTAAATTAGAGTAAGTTATACTCTAATTTAGAAGGCAAAAAGAATACAGTCTCTGCACCAGTCTACATGCCTTGGCAGGTATGGGAAAGCCACCAGAGACTTCCAGGATTAAATAGTGTCTCAGCTTGGCACAGTGGTAGCTCCATTACCAGCTTCCACAAGGTTTGGTCATCCAGTTTAAACTGAGCTACAAATCTTCAACACATCTGTATTTTTTTCCCCTCATAACACAAATGTAAAAATTAAACATTTAACAGTTCAAAAATGCCATAAAAGTGATTTAGAACTTATACTGGTATCAATGCCAAGATTTGTCAGAATTGAACAACAAAGAAACAAAACCCCTCCCAAAACAAACAAAATCCTCAGCTCAATACTAAATGGAAAAGAACATATACAACATGGCCCAGAATAAGCATAAACATCTGAGACAAAGTCCCAAGCAGCATGAAAGCCTTAAAAAAGATTTAGGTTAAAATGATTCTTTCTGGATCAAGTCTGCAGCAATGATGTTTAGAGAAGTGGTGCAACTCTCTGAAACTTATAAAGATGCATTAACTGGTGGCAATTTGACAGATAGAAATATGTAATATAGTGCATATATCAAAGCTCATTCATTTCCACTGAGTTAGATTTCTCTAATTGGTTTCCAGGGGACTTGGATTAAGTCCCAGTTTGGTAGTAAAAATACTGTGCAAAAGAATAACTGAAATGAAAAGTCTCCAAGTCTGCTAGGTATATTTCATGAGGCATAAACACACTGCATCAGTAAGGCAAGCTAAATATTATCCTCTTACCATGGGCTATTTGTACTGTTAGAATTTTTTTCCCTTAACTCGTCTTCAGAGCTGATATCCTCCCCCTCCAAGAATATTAATGGCAGCAAAGAGCTTCAGTGGTTTGCCCTCTCCTTTTCCTGCTGAAGACAGTGTCGGTCTTGCAGCTGACTTCATGAGCAGCAAACTTGTAGCCTTTTTCCGCTTTCTTTGGAAGATGAAAGAATAAAAAGAACTATACGTAGCAGATGCTAATCACATTAATCTACACATCCTGGCAATGAAAACCTAGGAAGACAAATACATGCCATTTACTACCTCTTCTGTACAGCACGTAAATTTTCACAGGCACAGTCCCTCTACTCACCTTGATGATTCTATCATCTCTTCTCACAACCATGTTGCTAAGTAGAGACTATTAAATTTCATGGGTTTTAATAGACTGGATCTAAAGTACAGAGAGCCTAAAGATTTCTACAAGTCACACAAGCATGTGGCAGCAATAGGTAACAATTCCCTGTGTGCCAACTCCCCACCACGCTGCTGCACTGTTCATTGCTTCTCCTTATTTTTATTCTCAACAGGATAGAAATATAAGCAAGGGAAACAACATCAGGTGTCAGGTAGGTGAGAAGGACCAGAAGCAGGCTACAGAGAAAAGTAAGTGGAAAATTAAACAGCCGAACACAGTTTTCAGTGCTGACAAAGAGCCACATGAAGTGGGGATGCCTTTCAGTTTAGAGTATGAATACATTCCCTTATATAATGTCTGTTTTTCCAGAGTTATTTGACCATAACTGTAATTTTGATGGCAGTGAATTTCCACATCCAGATGTGCAGAGGAGATGTTTTCTCCTTGAGTGGTTAAATTATCCTCCAGGCAAAGGATCACAGTACCCTTGCACAGCCTAGTTGAAGCCAGCCAGTGGCACAGTGTGTTTGACACAGAACTGCTGCGGGGAAGTGGTGTCACCAGCAGTGACAGTCACTGCAGGCCCAGGAGGGAGGAATCTGTGTGAGAAACAAGGACAAGGAGAAAGAAATAAATGTAAAGGGAAACGAGAAAATGCACAGCAGTGGCATAAGTCAGAAGTACTAAATATCTTCTTAGAAATGGAAGTTTAAAATAAGCTTCTGATGTAGCTGGAAAATAGCTGCATGAACTGAAAATCTGGAAGAATGGTGTATGGGAAAGGGAATGAGTTGTTCTGCTGGCTTTTCAAGATACCTAGGTATACAGCAAGCACTTTAGCATCACTGCATCAGAAAAGTGCAGGGGTCAGGGTAGAGTAAGGAGCAAGGTGTGTCTGTCCATGGCTTCCTTCCTTCCAGTGTGTGCATGAAAGAGATGCCCTATCCCTGCCCACTGTGCCCTTCAGCAATAAGTCACACAATGTCACTGTTGGTGCTTCAAGACTGCACCATGATGTGGCTAAGGCCTTCCTCATCGCTCCAAAGACAATCAGCAGTTTACAATAGAGATGCTGTGAATCAGCCTGAGTCAAAGGATCCTCTATTTGTGACTATTGCTCTGGCAGAAGGCCTTAATTCTGTAGAAAAGAGGACTTTAGGGAGTAACTCCTATATGAAATAACAGAAGAGAAAACAATGTCACAGGATTACAAATAAGGATGAAGCACAGCACTGCTAACTAATTCTTCCCAGAAAACAACAAAAATCTGAATAATAAAACAAGTCAGATATTATTTACTCTCACACCTAATTCTGGCTTTTTCTGGGACTCCTAAAGTTTACCAGCACCGTCTCACTACTGTTTTTGTATTTCTTGGCTATTGATTTTCTCTATTTTACCTTAAAAAATTTACACAATTTAACATTTAGAAGGGGTACATGGAGGTAAAATTGCCATACGTATTAAAAGATTAGCCAACCAGCACCCAGTTTCACAAAAAGGAGATTAAAATGCTTGTGGTTAATAATCCAGACAGCTGCTGCTTTCATAACAGCTTCATTTCTAGCCAACAATGTCTCCAACTGACAGAATCTAGGCATCATGGAGGAGAAACAAACTTGAAACGAAATCCCATGGGGTACCCCAGCCAATGTCACAGAGGCACCTGCATATGCTCTTTTTATCCATAGACTAAAACTCCTCTGCACTACCTGGTTTTGAGATCAACAAGATCATACCACTATGGCAGTAGACATTCATTCCAAATAGTCTTCTATCTTTGGCAACAGCAACAAACAAACTATAAAGAACAGCTTTCCTTTTCAAACTTTAGTTAATTATCCATCTGACCTTCACAGACATTGCAGCCTGTCTTCTAGTGGAAGACAAAACACCAGCAATTTAACTGCTGTAATTTCTGTACCTTGACCCAGTAGCAGGACTCACATGCTGTTGAAAATGCCCCAGAGAAGGATTTTCCAGGAACAGTTCCGATCTAACTGCAGGTATCAACACTAAGAGACAAATTCCTATTTGCCCTCCAATTAAAGATAAGATCTTCCACATGGACTGGACCAGAACCCAGCATTCACAGCAGTTTTAGCTGTAGCATATCACCGTAGTTAAGGATCTGTAATTTTGTACAGTTGGTTGAAAGAATATTATAACCAGATACAATAACTGAAAAAAAGCACTCAGTTATTACTCATTATTTATAGGCATCTTGTGGATGAACGATGATTTAACTATCAATTGTCACAGCCAGTAACAGTAATCTCCAGTGCAAATGACACAATCTTAGTTCTCAGGAATACACATCCTTTTTCCAGCTACTTCCATCACTTCAGCTGGACTCATGCAGGGATTACAAATGTCTATGCATCATTTTACCCAGCTGGCACCTTTCTGTTTCACCTCCAAATAGATACGAAGTTCAAAATCAACTCCACTGTGATTCCATATACCCTTGTTTACCTTTGCATTCCCTGTCTTTTTAGCTTTCTCCCCTCTATCCTCAGCACCTGCAAAAACTAACATATTCTTGTGCAGTCAGTTACACACACCTACCACTGCTGCTTGGAATTGTCTACAAGAGGCTTGGACTCACAGGTCAGACCCTTTGGATTAAGAGATATCTTTGACCACCTAATGCATGTAGTGGCTTTATGTATAACTAGAAGAAACTGTGGTGGCAAAGATGATGTAGTATTCAAAGAAGCTCAAGACCAACAGAATTTCCAAGCACAGCAAGTTAAAAGACCACTGTGAACTGAGTTGCACAAATGATAGGAACTAATAAAACTACAGGCATCCCTATGTATTTCAGACATTAAAGTGGAAGTAATCTTTCATAAATCATGCTGTTTTCAGCAGTCTGTACACAGAAACTACCTGTTTCATGTTATTTTCAGTCCTAAACATTGGTCTCTTGCATCTCAAAGCATCACCTTCAAGTGTTTTCAATACGGCTGTGCCTTGGGGTTCTGCAGCACATGAAGAATGTGAGATGCTACCCAGTGAGCTGCCAGGACTTCTTGCTTCAATAATGCTCTTGGAGCTATGGTTATGTACTTACTATAGAAAGTGAATGCAGATTGAAACAATCACATCTGCGTGGAAACGTTGCAACAAAATATTTCTCCTGTCACTGTACAGATACAGTGTTTCCCCACGTGTCAAAGTCACTCAGTATGTTCCTGTGGGAATTATGACAGCCTTTTACTTCAGCGCTGGTTTGGTTAGTTAGTTTGAGTTGTTTTGAGCCAGATAGGGAAAAAGATGGGCAAATCCTTACTGATTCATGAAAAAGAATATCTGGACTCTTGTTTTCTCCTTTTCAGGAAAATGAATTCCCTTATAACCTCCTTCGTCACGTGTATGATTTGAACAGGTAACCTTATTTCTCGTAGTTGTTTCAGTTGTGATATTTCAAAAACCATTTTTAATAGAAAAACAAAGAATTGCTACCCAAACACTTCTCTTCCCAAAACAAAACGCTGCTCTCTAGTGAAACATGATGATATGATCTCATTAGAAAAAGTTTGAAAAAACTTCATTTGAACAGCTACAGGAAATCTTAATTCATTTTCACAAGCACTGGCATATAAGAGTAGTAGGGTTGGTTTGTTCTATTTCAGTCTTTCAGATAGTCCTGTGACGTTTTGGTATTTATTCCTCAATATAATTATGCATTTGCATCACTAACACAATCGCGTCCAAATAACCTGTCAAGTATTTGTACATTAAAATGAAAACATGTTTTCTAATTTGATTCCTTTCAGTTTTTCTGTTCTTAGAACATAAAAAACAGGGGCTATTTTTTCTATTTTTTTTTACTTTTTTCCACATATTTAATTACTGGTAGACTTTCTTAGGTCTGAACACATAGCTTCAGCTAGCCCTTTCTGATCAGTTACAGTCACAGAAAACATTACTATGAAAATCTTTACCCTGCTGCTATGGGTTTCTGCAGCCATTCCTATCTGCAACATAGTGCTAGAAAATTGAGGAACGCAGTTGCAATTGCTCCTTCAGCTTATACCAAAACAGTGACAAGTATCGAATTAGTGTTAAAAAACTCCAATCAAGGAGTATTTGTCCTGGAGGACCAAATTTAATCCTGCCTGTAGTTAATTTCTAAAATGCAGCTTTCATTTGCTTTCCTATTTTTTAAAGCATTTTTAAGGCAAAAAAAAAAAAAAAAAAACAAAACCAAAAATCCCCCAAAACCAAAATAGCTCTCCATACTAATTTCTTCAAGTTACAGACCAAAGCAGCACAAATCTAGATTTATTTTCATCTTCCCTTGTTCATAACAGGAAACCTATCCAGCATGTGCTTCTGTTTTCTTATCTCTTTGCAGATGAGAGATACGTAGTTTCCTCATAAACATACTAAGAAAGTACTCTATTACTTTTCTTTTTCAGATTAAGTACCTTTGAAAAAATTGGTTTGTAGGTCTAATTAATTTTTAACTACAGTTTTTGCCTGCATACTTTTCCCACTTGAAGTACTCTTCCCATCAAATTCAAATACTAATGGGAGAGAACAGTAATTTGTCAAAGGATGGAGGTTAAGCAGTCACTTAATAAGACTGCTAATTAATGTAAACCTCTTCTGTAAAAGTGATAACCGTGTCAAATCTGTTTCAAGTCTTCTGTCAAAATCATGTAGGTTACATACACTGTAGAGTAGTATTATACAGGCTTGGAAAAGCACTCCAGCTTAACTTCATCCACAAGCATTTCTGGGCAAGTACCAAACAGAACATGATCCAGTAGGTAAAACATACCTCACCCACATGAGAATGGG
>JBCJKH010078336.1:0-59744 GCA_039877255.1 Loriculus beryllinus
TTTAAAACGGTGCAACACACATTGCTGTCGCACCTCTCATTCTCTGCAGAATTCCATTTGAATCCAACTTTAGTTTTCGTTTTCTCGGCTGAGCAGCAGTGTAGAGCACGAACGTTTGAACTCTGTTCAAACAGATTCCTTCCAACCCAAACCATTCTATGATTCTACAATTTATGGAACCCCTGTTTACTTGCCTTACCTCATCTAATCCTTTACTAATAAACCCATAGAAGCAGGTACCCATCATTTTATGGAGAATTTTTACCACTGAGTTCTCCAGCGAGATAACATAGTCTGCTGGGCACCTCTTCATTTGAGCAGATTTCTTTTCCTTCCCATGTTTCAGGGCTTGTTGAGCTCAGTAAAATCCCTGGTAAGCACTGGATCATCCCCCAGGTCCCTCCACGTGCTCATCTCTCGGACAAAACTGTCGATTCTCAAATCAGTTTTTAACTTGACAATTCAGCTCTCCATCTGAAATAAGTGAATAATATCATTTTTAAGCCTTCATAAATGGTGTTGGAAATTTCAAAGGAAAACCACTATGAGATATATCTTTTTAAATGCATTTATAAAGTTCAAGAGCAGATGGACTTGCAGCGGAGTATACTGCAGTCTTCATTCACAGTCAGCAGGAGAGGTACGCTCCAGCTTCAGGTTCTTTGAATCTCTGTCTGAAAGACCACATAGGAAACTTAGTTAGACATTCTGAAAAATTGTTCCCATCTGCCTCCCCCCCTTCACCCAACAGATATGCAGAGTGTCTATGTACCTGGCTATCACAGACGACTGGGAGCCAGTTGCTGAAACCTCTTGTTTATGCAAATGACAAATATTCTATTCATTAAACATCCCCGCAATGAATGTCTTGCTATGGCACCTTCCAAGAGACTTTCGATCAATTGAAAGAAGCAAAATACTTTGTGTTGAAATAACAGCTGGTTATGGTACATACCAGTATCAGCTGATAATCTAGAGGCATATACTGCCAGGAAACTGTCACTCCTACATGTTATTCAAATAGAAGTTAGTTTTTGAAAACTTAGTACCTCTACACCAGAGTTTATTACATCTGGATAGTAGGGTCTTTCTAGTTAACAGTCAGTGTTTTTTAAAGGGCAATACCTGCCTCACCAAAACTTTCACCCAGAAGAAACCATGAGGTGCGGTGTGCACGCTATACTATTGTGTGATGCAAAGAGGATGCATCCAAGTGGAAGAACAAACAAACCATTCTGCTCACGAAATCATTTCATTTCCATTTTAGCCAGGAATGCACTAAATAATGCATCATTCCTCGGCTACTCAAAAGGTCACCTTTTGGTCTACAAGCAGCTGCAGCAGCTGTGTTCCCTCGAGACCCTACTGTGAGCACAGAACAAAGCGTGAGAGTGGATGACAAGCTCAGGGCTTGCAGACATGGGACAGAATTCTGGAGGCCTCCCAGCAGCTCCAGTTGAGAACCACTGCTAAATGTTCTTTCTCTCATTTTTTATTTCCACCCCAAGTAGCCTCCTCCTTTCCCATTCCCTCCCTAAGTAAACTAGTTGTATGTGAAATATGAGAAACTAAACATCCAACTCAGATTTTGACACCATGCAGGGAAATGTATCCATGGAGATTAGGGATCTTCTATTCATCATTGATTTCCCATCACGTTTGACAGAAAGGTACAGCAAGGAGAATAAAATAGCCCCTCAGGAAGGCACTCTGTGAGGCTGAGTTCTGCTTAGAGGCTGCTGAGTCTTTTATTACCAAACTATAATGCAAGCAAGCTGATTCTGTGACAAAAATATGTACACAGTAGAAGCATCTGACCAACAGCTGGTCTAGATATAACCCTGATATTTGAGACTTTCATCCAGTGGATCTGGATTAAAGAAATTGGCAGTTTCTTAGATATTATTACATTATCAGGAACAGAGATGGGAGTTTTGCAGCCAAGAATCTATTCAGCTTTCTAGAGCAGATTGTTGGGTATAAGGTCTGGATGGATATAGTTTGGATGGAGGGAGTTTGAAGGAGAAAGAAAATCAGTGTGGATTATCATTTAATTCAGAATCTGTCCTCCTAACAGGTAGGTCAGGGTGGTACAGAGGAAACATCCTGACCAGGCCTGGCTTTGATTTGATGGTGGGTGAAGCAGCATGTTGTTTTTGTAGGATTTCCTCAGGGACATCTTCCACAGACCTAATCCTCTTCCATTTCCTGAACACCTAAATCAAAATTACCCACAACCAGGATAGCTTTTGTTTCAAATTAAATCAAACAAGCAAGGAGAGAAACAACTGCATGAGAGAAAAACAAGCATGTAACTCACTGTAAGGGCCATCTTGCATTGATGCATAGCAATCCCTCCTAGACTACAGCCTAGGGAGCACTTTATTTTTAAAGGTCCAGCATACAATAACAGAATCATAGTAGACATTCATCTAGCCATATGCAACACTCATGTCTTTCCTTACCCAGAAAAGCAAGCAGACTTTAAAAACGGATGGGGGAAAAAAACCCTAATGCACAAGCACTGAATTAAATATAGCACAAAGAAACCCCTCCAGTGTGTGTGCATTCCTCAGCCCATCCAGATGTGCTTTCATCTCCCCCAGTTACTCACACATCAAGACTGCCACAGACCTCCATGAAAACCCCCTGAGCTCTTGTGTTTCCATCCCTGTTCCTGGGTGATGTAGGATTCACTAACTCCAGCTGCTGATGTTAGCTTTTCCCCACTGCAATGGTTCAGTGTCACTGTCAGCCAGCACAAAACCCTGCCCAAAAGCACATGCCATGTGGCAAGATCCTGCAGTTCAGCAGGCCACCAGCCTTGCAACCACAGTGGGCACAGCAAGGTGGCAAATATGAAAGGGCAGAAAAGAGAGAAAGGGGTAGATGGGCCAATAGCATCCTTCAAATTAAAAAAAAAAAAAAAAATGAAAAGCACGATATTGCAAAGCAACCAATTTTGCCCTAAACTGTTCTTTACAATAAGCTGGACGTAGTGACAGTGAAAGCAAGAGAGGCTCTGCAGCTGTGATCAAACAAACTTCCTGCTTCTCATGTACACCTCTGCCAAAGGCACCCAAAGACCCTGAAGAGCATGCACTGCAAGTCAGGAGAAAGCCCCATATGCTCCTGACAGCAGTCATTGTAGCCATTTTTCAGGCACATTACCATCAGGTATGGGTTGTTATTGGAATTCAGGTTGCATCAACACTACAGTATATGCTGCCCCCACCATTTGGTAGATGCTTCAGTTGGGGGCAGGATACAACTGGGATTACTTAGCTCATCTAAGTGAGCCCAGTCTGCACTGGCTTGCAAAGAAAACTAATTAAAAAAAGCAAGTCTTCTATGAATAGGCTGAATTTTTTTCAGCAGGAGCATTAACCTCCTTAGCAAAACATCTGTGAGTCTGGAAAGAGCAAAAGGCTGAAGACACAGACCATCACGCACTCTTTGTGTAAAATGTGTGATCCCAGAAAAATTGAAGCTCATTTCCAGCTAGAAATCCAAGCCAGAAAGCAATGGCAGCCCTCTGGCTGGCTGACAATCCAGAGTTTAGCACCAGACCAACAAAGAGCTGAATAAGTGCTCTTCCTAATGGCAAGAGAGCCAGGAATGGAAGCATACAGCCTTTGCACTCCAAGCTGTACCTTGTCTTCCTGTGCTCAAAAGCCACGTGCCTTTGGGCTTCCCTAACATGACTTTAATGTCTTTGATGCATTCTGAATTTGCTAAAGATCTTGACATTATTACCACTACCCTATGTCACATCCTTTCCTTGGGTTGCCTCTAAAAATGCCAGCCTCTCTTTGCTGGCCATACAGGCAGCTTGGTAAGAGGAGTCTTCCAGTGAAGATGCCTGCATAAGGCGGAAAAGCCAAGCAGTAACAACATTTCTGCTGCTCCCCTCCTCACTTTTACCCTGTTTTTCCCTTCCTGGGTAATGAGACAATTTTCTTTGGCAAAGCAAACTGTGACCAACACACAAACAACTGCCAGCCTGAAGTAAGAGTGAGTCTGCGCATCTGATCCAGGATGAGCATGTTAGCCATTTCCTGGCTTCACACTGAAGCAGGAGCAAGAGAGAACCTGTGTCATCCATCCCATCTCCAGGCCTACAGAGGCAACTGAGCCCAGCCCAGCCCAGCAGCTGGATGGGAGCCCCCAGTGCTGCAGTGAGCACCACACTGCACATGATATCTGCTAGTCAAGTAAGGTACAACCATGGTAATTTGTAATTCTCTTGGGCATATTTTCATAGCTGTCCCCTTTGACATATGCATTTAGCAGGCTGCAATCCGTTTAACACATGTGCATACTCTCACTGGCACCCAAGCACAAAGAGCTGATTACACACAGCTTTCCTTACAGTTTGGATAATCTGGATAATTTATTCAGGTTGGCAAAATTTGAGTGTTTTTCCATTTCTTCTGCAGAAGGGGAGCAATGTGACTGTTGCTGTGGTGATCCTTTCCTTAATATTTTTAGCCATGATCTGGCTTAAAGTCATGACTGGCTCTGGAAAGTGTTGTTTTATTAAGGCACAATATTAAAGTACTGGTGAATAGCCTTTTGGTTTTAGTGCAATATTATATGTATGTATGCATATTCCTTGAAATTCACTTTTACAAATGAAAACATATAGATATTCCTTTATCATAAACAGGGCTGGCTTGGCCTTTATTTTGTAACCTATGTTCTCCTCCATTCTATTGGTATAAATCTGCATAGTCAGAACCTCTACTTGCCTGGGATATGTTTTCAGGAGGGTACATACTTACTCAGAAACATCAATGCTGACATTAAGAGTAATTGCATGTACAATCCCTCAGGCATGAGGCTTAAAAAAGGTACCTCCTTCCTTGTTAGCGAGGTTAATGACTGCTCTGCAGAAGGGGAGCAAGGTGATTTCAGTCTTTTCCTTCATTCATGAGGTTGCAGAGCCAGCATTTCTCTTTCTGGGGAGAGGACAGCAAATGTCAGCTCCCTGCCTGCATTTAAACCTTGATCAATGAAGCTGTTGGCAGGGAAAACTATTATGCACAGTAAGAAAAGAAGTACAAACCTTCTCCTACTTATGGAAGCGGCTGATGACAAGTTATTCCCATTTGTAGCCTGGGATGTAGACATCCTTGCATGGCTCTACCAAAGTAAGGGTGGTAGCACCCATCCCCCCAGCTCTAATTTAAGCTCTGCCATTGTATGCTAGTGGGGGTAGAAGTCCAGCCATCAAATATCCTGTGCTCATCTCCTTCACTTTGTGTAGCAAAACAGGTATGTTTTAAAAGATGCAAAACTGCTTTCTTTTGACTGTTTCTCCGTAACCTGCCTCACATGGAGTGCTGTGCTGGGATCAATCACAGAAAAGGGTACCATGCAGTACAGATGAAAATAAAAACTCAGCTGGGCCGGTGGAAAACTGTCTTCTCATTTAGTCGTGATTTTCTGAAAATTATTGTCTGAGATGAAACTTTGTTTGTCTAGTTTAAAATCCAGGATTAATCATTCGGGGAAGCTGACAATCCCATTTCTCCATTTTGTATCTCCTATGGGTGTTTTCCAACATTTAAAACAATTTCCAGATTCTTATTGTTTGAGGTGGGAGTGAGCAAGGGGCTTGTTTACTTTCCATTCAGGCAAATAAAAAGTGACATTCTAAAAGGTTTTGTAATCTCCATCTTTTCAACCAAATGTGCTTGGTATATTTGAATAAACCATATTCAGATATTTGATCTTGAGATGCACTAACCACAAAACTTACTCTTGCAATGGGATTGCAAATATAGCTGATATGAAAGAAAATATTTTCTTCATTTCTAACAAGAAAACTCCTAGGATCATAAGTAGAGGAACCACTTAACGAACAGATGTGCATTTACACACACGCATTTATTATGATCTCCATTAAATGCGATGACAGAATACAGCGGCATGCATGTGCCTACGTCTCCTGTTTCTAACTGCTTCTCTAGAAATGTCAGGATTTTTCTGATTTCATCCACATTTTCAGTAAGTGCTAGAAACTGATGCCTTTCAAAAAAGCAGTTCAATCCCCTGTGGTCTTAACACTCCCTGAATAGATGCTGGTAGATTCAGCAGCCTGTTGATGCAGCAAATGACGTCAGAGGTGCAAAAATCCAACCTGTGCCTCACTGGTGGAATTAGGACATGTCTTCATAACACCTCACCAATCCTTTCCAATTGTCAAGAGCCCGGTGAGGACACTTGGACTCTGCTTTCCCACTGACCCTTAGAAGCAATGCATCAGACATGGATGACACACATGTAGCTGTACCTTGCATGATACTTTGGGGATGCCCTGGATTCTACACAGTGGCTGAAGAGGAAGGCTGTGCTTGTGCTCATCTGCACAATGCCAGCAGGCCTCTCTCCCGTAGCTGCAGCCAGCATGTCAGTGTTCCATGCCAATTCCCTCACCAGACCATACAAGGCACAATCCAGCTTGTGTTCTTGATTTAGCACTGACATGGGATGTCAGGATTTGACAGCTGGTTTGCTTTCATCTTGGCCCTGCCCTTTCCATGCCCTATCACATACTGTGATGTCACCACTACCAAAGTAATCTGCAGGCATGCATTTATATGTATTGTGTACACGTGTGTTCTTGCTCACGCTGTACCTTAGAAATAACAGAATTTTCCAAAGAAAGGAAATGGCAGCCCTGGAAACTGGGAAAAAGCATACAGGGTTAGCTGAACCTCTTTTCTGGGTCAGTTTTAGAGAGTCAGACTTCACTCCACACACCCACTGTAATTTAAACCCAGTCCCACTGTAAGAGAAAAAAACCAAAGCAAAACAGGCTGAGGGATGGAGCCCAACCTGCCCAGAGCTACTTTTGACACCTCTCATTAGCCATAAATGCCAGGTCTTGCTTCCCATGCTCAGCCAAATGTGCTAGATTTTGGCTCACTTCCCCTTAGCATGAACTAGGCCTGACAGAACTGAAGCTTCATGGGACCACGCTGATCCTTCTACATCCCACTCTTGCCACACTCAGCTCCATTTCTATGCAAACTCTCTGCATTAAGGCAACTTTCCAACACATACTCCAAGCAATTAGAAGATTTCCTACTTGCTGTAAGGCAGCCTTATTGCGAGTGTATATCATAACACAGTTTTTTACGCATTATTCCACACCCGGATTGCTGCCTTTGTTGCACAGGGCTGAGCTACAGCCCCTGCGGGAGCTATGAACAGCGCATTTGCAAGCAGAATGTAGGTTTCTGTGCTATTTCTGAAGCTCTGCAATTCACTTCCTGCCTTGCACGTGGACTGGGGTTTTGCTTAGATGCAAAGCTCAGATTGAGCTGTCAGTCACAGTATGCTTCTCTTTTTCCTGTTTTAGAAAAGGGATTTATATCTGTAAAAGATGTGCTCAGCTCAAAATCCTGCGGCCTTAACTGCTTTGGCTCTAGAGCGAAATATGAGAGAGAGATGAAGGTTTGTGATAGAATTGTCTGTGCTATAAAGCAAGCCTAACTTATGTCCAGATCCCAGCCTTCCTGAAGTACAAACAGTCATATCCTTTGGCTGTACTGGGCTTGGAATCAAATCCTCACAGAGCTTGACAAGAAGTTGTGCAGGTAAAAACAAGTTGAATTTTCTAACAGTGTATCTCCTAGCAATTTCAGTGATTCCTGCTGACAGTTTAGTTTTAAGGACCAATTCTCAGACAGTAACTCATGACCCAATTCTGAAGTGAAGACTACAGTTCACAGATGATTTTCTTCATACATCCCTCAGCAATTTTGGAAGGAGAGGCTGCTAAAAGAAGGCCATAGTAAGCACAAAAGAAACAAAACCTGTTGGCCAGATATTTTAAATAAACTCAAGTTAATAATAAATACAGATTTTCAGCAGCAGTTTTTGCAAACCCATAGAGGGGATCTTAACGGCTTCTAAGTCAAGGCAGGTAAGAAGTTACAGAGTCTTAACTAGTTACTGCCTTACCACACACCACCTGCTCACCTCCACCCTATGTGACATAAGGCAGAAGGAAACTTGCAGTTAAAAGGAGGCTGAATGCCTTCATTTCTGACTGCAATCCTCCTCCTTCCCCACTACCAAAAGGTGTTAAGATGTTATGTATCTTTAGCCAAATTGGTATAAAAGACACAGGGTGAGCTCAGTTTTGAAGGAGGGGAAAATAAAAATAGCAAGAACAGGATAGTTACTGTCTCACCTTTCTCCAGAGCTTAATTTTGAATTAGCTTTGTGGCTTGGCTAATTAGCCTACACATTGATATTTTAAAATGATGATTAATTGTTCCAGCTCCTTAGAATACAGGCTTAATTCTAGTAATCACAGCTGCTCATTGCTACAGCTTGCTAATGCTTATTTAATCTTTGAGGCCTCAACTTCAAGCCTTTAAGGAGGAGTTATATACACCTCTGTTAAGGATTATGTCATTATAGCTGCACTTTCCTTCAGATGGAAAGATGTTTCAGTGATCTCTCAAAGTTGTCTTCATGGCTAATTTTCCATGACAGAGTCCGATTTTAACACAACCTAATTGTGCTATTTCAAGGGAAAGCTACTCCGTCCCAGGCTCCCCAGGACCCTCCTGCTTCTCTCCTGTTTGTGTTCTAATACATCCTTTCTCTGTAGTTTGTTCTGACCATTAGAAAAGCAGGAAGCCTATCTTTGAGAAGCTATTTCTAGGCCAGACAGCTTTCAAGTGACAGGCAGAGAACCAACAGCTCTGTCTTTCTATTGTACCATCTGTTGCGCGTGATATAAAACTAGAATGTTTGATACTGGGAGGAGAGGGGTAAAACAGTCTCACACCAGGGTTTTACAGCAACAGCCTCTGGGTATCTCCACAAGCAGGCTGTTCAACAAGACAAGTTTGATCTGGGCTGGATCTGGGCAGAAGACTACATTTCTATCAAGTTAGTCGTAGGACTTGAGATGCAGGTAATATCTGCTCTAGCAAAAAAATTGTCATTGTCTTTTCCATTTCCAACCTCACAGTCTTTTGACACTTGAACCATACCTGAATGATACCTGTGGCATCAGCACTCTGCATTGTATGGCCACTACGTCTACAAACACTCCTGGAGATTTTTCTGTTAGGTTTGCTGTAGTGTCAGAGTCTAGTCTAAAAAGAAACAAGTGCCTTGGCCACTTGGCATTTGTGACAGACTTTTTGAGGCAGGTCTTATAACAGTTACAAATGACTGCAATTGCTTCTGACTCCTTACATAAAAAGAAGGGTCTGATCCTCCCCCATTGCCTGTACAATCCAATGGATAGTACTGAAGACTATGGCATTTCTCCAAATGTATATGACCAGCAATAAAATCTGGCCAAGTGACTTCAGGAACAGTTTTCCTAGTGATACGTCTGTGCTGTAACCTACTAGGGGGAACAAGAAATCTTCCTACACTCTTTTGGTACAGCACACAGCCCCAGACAGATGCATGGGACAGTACTGCACTAAAACTATGCACTACAGACAGGGTGTCAGAGATAGAAAAGTAGTAGTGGAGAATAACAATTTCCACTTTTTGATCCTCTGGCTTATGTACTGCCAGCACTGAACTTTCCTTACTCAAGGAAAGGACCCACAACTAATACATTGCTGAACTCCCAGAAAGGTGTCCTTTGGAGCAGAGCATGGCAGGAGCCAGCCCATGTCCAACTGTCCTGCCACCATTCTGCTAGCATAGTGTTTTAAATGGTAAGGTCTCAATGTGCTGTGTGCCCAAGTCTTCCCTGCAAAGGCACAATGCTGTTTATAACTATCATTTCATCAGGCATTTGTCCATCTGTGCTGAAAAAATACATGGCACAGTCCCTCAAGGAGTTCAGTTTGGAGCTGATGAGATATATCAGTGATGGTGCACTAATCCTCCTAGTATTTTGCAAGACCTTTGGTGTTGCCAGAACATTGCCTGGTTTAAATTTAACCAATGATCCCTTAATTCATTTCTTTGGTCCCACATCATTCTTGTATTTTAAAATATTCTATGATATACCTGGGTAGCGTTTTTATGCAAGCACATGCCCTTGTCTATTAGCTTTGTTTCAGCCTGAGGTCTTACATTTTTCCTAGCATAGCTTTGGTCTCCCTACAAAAAGACCTCACATATCCAACCCTAAATGCTGCATTATTTCAATGTTGTTTGAAGTCATTGTGTCTGTAACACCATCCCTCCAAGCATCTGACAAAGGGTGCAGCATATACACCATTTTTTAAGCTGTACAGCAGTTAGGAAAAAAAAGACACTACATGGGAAGTGGTGATGTTGTGAATTGGATTTATAACATTTAAAGAATCAACAAGTGGACTCGTATTGTGACATGCCTACAAATTCAGATGCTAACTTCTCATGAGAGGGAGGACTTTTCTTGAGTGCTGAAAATTGAATCTGATTAAAGAACTCCTAAGTTTTCGCCAGCCTGACAAACTCTAAGCTTTTGACAAACAAGGAGTTACTGGAAGGAAATCTGAGTTATCCTAGTAGCTACAACATACAATGTAATGGCGAGCTTCAGCCTAACATCAAATGAACAATCCAGCCTAAATATCTAAAAAAATCTATAAAGACAAGAGTAATCTGGTCAGACTGTGGATGCTCTACTATGAGCCCACAGCAGAGACAGCCATTTAACAATGCAGTTTTGGGAACCGCAAAGCCACATTCCCTGCCTTGGGATGCCCAAGTACATTGAAATAGATTGGCTTTTGATTCCCTCTAAACATTCAAAAGAATTGGGGGATCTCAACTATGTCTCTCTATAATGAAAACAAACAAAAAAATAAGAAGCATAAAGCAAGAGCATTTGGACTCAGATGCAATTTTGTTTCAATAGAGAACAGAGCACAGTATGGTTCAGCTGCAGATAAAACCTAGTTGCTCTTAACAGCACCCTGCAAAGCTGCTAAAGACCTATACATGGACAGCAGGATCAATATAATCTAAACTTGCATTTCATAGCTGGAATCAGAACCACTTCATACTGACAAAATAATAAACCAGCAAAAGAACAATGAGACACTTTGGCACATGTGTACATTTTCTAAAACCATACATAACGAAGGCTTTAGCAATGCAGAACTCAACCTCCCAGCTCAGTTTTATTGGCCATTATCTCACTGGATGTGGAGCAATGGCTCTGAATACAGTAGAAGACATTCATTTTTCAAAGTGTTTGCCCACATAGCTGACAAATTTATTATTGTTATAAAAAAGGACACAATTCTGAAATCCTCAAAGCACCTGACTTGTAATGCTGCCAAATATGTTTCTCTTTACATTAGCATTCAGGGATCACTATGCTTAAACCACCCTCATCTACTTTTTCCACTTATACAGATGCAGCTGATGTTGGATCACCAGCCATCTCAGTTCTAGTCCAAGCTTAGGACCAGAGCAATCAGCTATACTGAGAGGCTGTTTCCAAATTAGAATGGAAACTGCTAGACATCCCCAACATAACCTCCCACTGGCCTATTTCGGTATGGTGTGAACCTTGTGAAAATCTTGTGGCTACCCCACTCCCTGGTTGAGAATTATAGACACTTCTCTCAGTTTGTAGACTGGGTGCAAAAGTAGATAAATTCAGAAATTCAAATAATGATCAAAGAACTCACGAATGTTACCTAGAGCTCCTGAATGAATGTATGTTTCGACAGGCTTTGCACACCTTCCACCTCCATGGTAAGAAAGTGAATGAAATGGCAAGCACAGCATGTTCCAGGTAGTAACTGTCTGAAGAGGTCACAGGCAAACAAAAAAACCCCAAAACAATGCACAAATTAACAGAGCATCAAGGTACTTGGTTAGCCAAATTTTGCTTATCCTATGGAGAAATACTGTCTTCCCTTCATAATGCAACCTTTGTGAAGAGAGTAGGATCTGGAGCCAGAGACCACTGCTTTCTCATAGGGCTGTTCAGCTCTTTGGACCTCAGCCCAATGACCCAGATCTCAACACCACATTATCCTTAATATATCTTTGATATCTTGTCTCTCTCTTCCATGAAGTCACTTTAGAACTGACGCAAAACAAAAACATGGTTCCCCTCAGCTGAACATGCCTAAACTTCTCTTCTGGAATAAGGCTTCTTCAGGCTGGACCCATTTTCTTCTCTGACTTTGCTGATTCTGCTAGCCTACTAGCTCTTGTACCCTGTCCTCTGGGATAGTCAAGCTTCAGCAGGCAGTGCTATCACAGCAAATGCCATTAACCCAGCCACATCCACACATGACGTTTTACCTTACACAGCCTGAAGTAAGGATCTGTCATTTTTATGTCTATTTATCTTACCCACTTTCACTGGCACTCTTTTTTTGCTTTCTTTGTCTTACTCAGACCTAGATCCAGCAAGCTGGGGTTGGATAATTCTCCTCACCATAGCCAGCTAGGAATTTGATATAGCCTAAATCAAATCAGTTGTCTATGACTTCTCTGCAGTAAATGAAGAGAGACAGATCCAGAGGGTTATTCATCTCACTGTATTCAGAGAGCAGGAAATTGGGCAACACGCTTTTAGAAGAGAAGCTGAACATTTAGATGGCTATGTTTGGCAGTGCCACTCTTCGAGCATGAATAATAAAGATTTGAAAGACAGACACTGACTGACTGATGGAGAGGTTCACTCCTTTGGAAACCCAGATGTCCTCTCCTTTACATTACCACCTTCAAGCTGAGGGGTGGGAATGGTGATTTCTGGTGTCCCCAGGAGGTTGTGAAGACCATAAAGGGCATGCTCAGCACTGATCTGTGGAGCTGACCTCAGTTCTGTGCAACACTCTGCTCAGTGTTAGGTTATCATTTGGGTCAAAGCCAGAAATGTTTCTTTCAAACTACTAAAACTCTGCATCAAGGTTAAACCTAGTTCTCCAGGATCCTCATCAGCCTCCATTTAAGGCAAGGAAAACAAAGGAAACTGTTCCTTTGAAACTACTAATGACTGAAGCCTTTTAATTCTTTTTCTGTTTGCCATTAATTTCTGCCCCTGTGAGCCTCAGAGCTAGCTGCTTTATCTTCTAAGCCTGAGAAGCCTTGTTTTTCTCAAGGACACCTTGGATGTATGAATATTTCTTTCTTTTTTCACCATGTCCTTCCAATTTTTTTCAGAATCAGGAATTCATTACAGCACCAGTTGATTCTCTCTCCTTGCCAAGTGAAACTTGGTTTTGGAAAGTGTTTTCTGTATGCAGGGAATCCTTTCTTAATTATTTCCCAAGTAATACAGAATGCCAATTTTAAGAAAGAAATCTGTATATATGCTTAAAAAACATACTATTAATAAAAAGAGATAAATGTAGATTGATCTTCCCACCCCAATCTTCAAAAAAAACCCACAAGAACAAAAATATCATTATTCAGTGAAAAGATTGCCTCCTTTGTAAGTTAACAAATTCACTTTTTCTTGAGCCTGATTCTCATATATACTTTCCTTTTTGCCTCAATTCTTCTCTCTTTTCCCATCATCATTAGGAGTCTATTCTTACCAGGAATGTAAATGGGAATCTTAAAGACTTTACTGATGCCCACATCTATAGTCTCATTTTCCTTTATGTCCTTCCTTATGAGTCTGACCTAAGAAATGCACAATCCAGTCAGAGGCTGCATGTCTTTATTGACAGCAAGTCCTACTTAAAAACGCCAAAGAATTCAATCTCTTCTCCTGATTTCTAAAGAGATATTCTTTCAGTTGTAGATATATCCTGATAATAGAGTTTAAAGTTGTATCAGGTCTCTCAGTTCTCCTTGCCAATTTGTACAGCTTTTCAGGCAGACATTGTCCAAAATACAGTTCAAAATATCTTCTTCAGGTTGTTGAGACAAACGCCAAACAAACCAATAAATGTCTAGCCCACTGAGCATGAAAAAGAGTCTGCATGACCGACCACCAAATATGTTGTCAGACTACCCATACTGCCAGGAAAAGAACAAGTGCTGAAATAATGAACAAATGCCAGGCTGAGTTACCATACATGGTCTTTAGTAGAATCATGTTAGCACTCATAAAGTGAGAAAAGAAAGGTTGCCTTTGTGAACCTCACTGATGTGCTGTGGAAACCAAAGGGCAGAGCCTGCCACATGTGTATGAGAACGATGGGAGCCCACTTGACCTAGAAGAGCGAGACATTTCCTACTGCTGCATGTGATTGACTGTGAAAGAGAGCCGGGAAAAGGGATTTCTAGTGAGAAATCCTTGTGTTTACTAGAAGACTTTAAAGAGAACCATCCCTTAGTGGGCTCCTAATATTGTCAAAGAGTTGGAGGGAGAGTCTGTCGAGGGGGCTGGGTAGGGGAAGAAAAAGAAGAGAAACTAAGAAATTCATAAAGAGTCCATTTATCCCTGGCTTAAAAGCCCACCTTGCATATTGTTCCAGATCACAAGCCCAAACCTGCTTCCAGTGAATTCAGTGGCAGCCAAGGATCAGGGTCCATTCCAGTTAAGTATTTTACATTCTCAGAGGGATACTTGGAATATCAGCAAGCATACAAGTTTCCAGTTCCTTTGAGCACACAAATGGGTGTGCTCTTTTAGACCATAAATATTTTAAAACTGTTGATTCTTGCATCTTGCTCTTACCTTTATTGTCTTCAGAAGCTAAAATACAACAATCATTACCTGTACTTATTTAATTTATTCAAAAACTCATCAGCTTGTCTAGCCAACACAGGTTCTCACATGGATGAAGCTACATTCTTTGGTCATTCTTGTGCTGGTCCTCAGATTTAATTCTTTTGTGTTTATAAGCAGGACTTGCTGTCAGTGAAGATGTGCAGCCTCTAACTTGACTGTGCATTGTCCGACTTAGGTTGGACACAGAAGGCACAAGATAAGCAGCTTCCTGCATCTGAGACCTGTCCTGATCTTCCTGAGACATTGAGGCATAGCAAGGCAGTGGTATCTGTATGGAAGATCCTCACACGAAAGGATCCTCGCGATAAAACCAGTAGGAGATAAAAACAGGAAGAGAAGCAGAGTCCTGTGGCTCTTCTTCCAACAGAGTCCATTTCAGAAACACAGGAAGAAGCCCAGCCTGAGGTTTAGCTAGGAAGGTCATGGGCAAATGTTTGCCTGTTTCTGACATCTGCTTACATGCAGGGCAATCTCTGAAAACTACAGAGCTGTTCTTCATGGTGAAAACCCCCACAAAAGCTCTCAAGGCTTACATTTTGTCTCAAGGCCTAGATTTCATTCAAGGAAAAACAAAACAAATCAAATCAAAAAACCAACCAACCAACCAAAAGAAACCACCACAAAACTTTTTAAACAACTTTTCAAAGTCAAAAATTCCAAATATTTCATGAAACAAAATCTCCTATAAATATTTCATTTTAATTTTTTTTTTTTTTTTGAAAGCCCAAAAGGACTGCTTGGATAAAGTAATTGTGGTTTTGACTTTTACATAAATAAATGGAATATATCTGAAACAAAAATGTCAATAGAGCCAATACAGGTTTCTGTAAAACATTTCGATTTGTCACATGAATACTGCAACAGAAAGTTTTCCATCAGGGAGATATACAAGTGGGCATCAGAAAAAGGGATTTTCTGTAACACAATTCAGACTATTATTTAATGAAAAAAAAAAAAGTACTATGAACTTGGAAATAGCAGCCAGACACATACTTTTCACCAAAAGGCAGCAAAAACTAGGTCACATGCTCTACCTGTGTCTCCTCCTGAGTGTTCTTGGAGGTGATAAGGAGGTGCAGGAAGGTTACAGCTTTCCTGATAGGCTGGCCTCAATCCTGAATCCACATAATTTACAAGAGCTGAGTCTTAAAGGCTAAAAAAGGATGCACAGCAAATAAAGGCTGGACACCTAATCTTGCCCTCTCCAGGAGCTTTAATTCCAAGTCACAACATCAATATTAAGTTGTGAGAGACAACTTCACAACAGTTTTAAAGACTTTTAGACAAAAAGGTTGTGGAGGAAATTGCCAACCCTGGAAAAGACGCAGCCTATATGAAATTAAATCAAAATAAAAAAAAAAGAGATAACTCAATGCATTGCTCTGAGCTTTGCCAGAACTAATTGTTAAATATAAGACCCTTCCTTCACGCCAACCACAACCACTATATTGATAATAAAACCCAGGAAGATAATCAAGTCATCTCACTAAAGAGGAAAGTAATCCAGTGAGATTTAGAACAGCATTTGCCCCAAACAGATTTTCTTAAAATATTTCTCCACAGATAAAAGGAATTCACTTCATAGAGCTTTACTTCCATTTCTTGAGCAAATGTTTGTAAACCAGAGAGGAAAATAGCCAGTAAGAGTCCCTTGCAGAATTAAACTCTTTAGTTGTATATTACATGATCCTTGCTACCATGTGAAAATGATGTCCATACCCTTAGCTGGGATCACAACACAATAAATTTCAGGTTTTTAATACCTGAATCAATTCTGTGGCTTCCCCTCTCCTATGTCTACTCATTCATCTCTCTGTGATTTATAGGATAACACATCACAATTCTACAGGTAAATCCAAGTAATAGCAGTTTATAAATCAACCTGGTAAAGCTTCCCCCTTTTTGCTCTAAATGAGCTGCCTACCCTAAAGCCAAATAATTGGTAGTTTTTTCAGTTTCCTCTTGTTCCATCCTACCAACACCAAAATAAGTACTCTGTGACAAAGGATACAGGGAAATTTCAGGTCTTGCAGGGAGCAGAAAGGACTTAGCTGAAATCTTGAGGCTTCAACTTAGTACTATGAGTTTGTTTAACTTTTTCTAGGATTTTATGGTCACTTTTTAACTCTAAAAATTAGGACTTCTAACTAAAGCATTTGTCTTTATGAACAGATAAAATAAGTTCCTACTTATTTTCCAAACCTGTCTAAAATAGTTCTCAATTACTTCTACTGATTTATGTTCTAGGAAAATCCATGTAGCTTATAAACTGTACAACTGGCAAAACCACAGCCCAAGTAATATCCATAATCCTACACCAGCCGCAGCAACATGCAGTCCCTGAGTGACTGATCATGTTTGCGTGCACATACACCCACAGGATAAAAGTACTCCAGCATCAATACTCTTTCCATAGAGATCACATATGAATGCACAGCTGGTAACTAAATACAGTGACCATGTTTTGGTTTCTTTTTCAGAGTCCTTCTGAGAAATGCCTAGGTGATAGTGCTGCTCAGGGTGCCTCAGGAGCTCAGAGCACCCAAAGAAAGTCACCTTCCTATCTCAAAGGATGCTGCCTATTCCATAAGTCTGTAGGACCTTGCTGCACACATGAGAAAAAAACCAGGTGTCATGTCCCCTAATGGGGGCCACCAAGGAAGAAGTACAGAGAACTCAACAGCTCCAGGGCCACGAACAGACATTCTTCATTAGCTTCTCACACAGCCAGCCCTTCAGTAGGACTGCAATGCTCAGAAGAGACCTGCAAATACAGCACCAAAAGAGAACTGAAATGTTGCCCAAGGCAGGTTATTTAGTGAGATGCAAGGTCAGGAAAATCAGAGGTAGTAAATGGTAGCGAATGGGAGAAGTTTGTAAGATCAGGTTTCCCATAGCCACGTCTCCCTGGCTTACGGTCAAATGAAATTTTCTAAGTGGAAATTCCATTAGAATCCTTCTGTTTTTTCCTTGTTTCTAACTGCAAGGTTTATTGCTCAAGGGATCAACAAATCCAGCAGATCCATTGTAAACCTAGTTAGCACAGCAGCAACCATTATGAATCAGATGAAATTTTATTGGAAATCCCTATCACATTTCCGAAATCTGTGGATGAAACCACAGGCGTCTATTTACAATGTTGAGATTTGCATTCAAATGATCCAATTTCACCACTGAACTTTTCATTAGTATCTTCAGATTTGGACTGGAGTTCACAGAGATCACCTTCATTGAAGCCAGATAGCCAGCCTGTCAAAGCCAGAAATCAGAACAGGCTTCAGTGATGATAAAACACAACTGAATCTTGACCTCAGGGCAACAAAATTGTCTAGCTACAGATTTGTGAAACGAGCAATTACACAAGAGTTCTCAGAACTCAGTGATGGTTAAAGGGAAAACACAGAGGATCTTCCAGAAGTGCATCAACCCTCTACCCTTACTGGGATGCCAAACAAGACCTTTGACATCAGCCAATATCCTCTTGTGTAGCTGGACTAAGACTTCTTCATTTCTTCATCATTCACTGAGTGCTTTGCCCTTTAGGATGTGGGGGAAGGAGACTGTGGATAGGTGTGAGAGTGCATGTGTGACGAAAGTGGGGATCATTTCCAAGAAAGAGAGAGATGTTTGCCAGGTTTGTTTTTTTAAAAAACCTCAAGTAATACTTCTTCTTCCAATAGTTACAGTTTTCTCTGTTTGTTTTGATCATATCAGCAGAGTACTGAAATATCACCACTTTGGCACTGAAATTCTCTTCAGAATGGAAAGGTGAGGGTGAGGTTGTTGCCCATGATTTCAGTTCACCCCTTTGAATGCTTCTTATTCCAAGCTCCATTATCCATTTAGTTTTGAGTATTTCTGTTTCCTGCATCCCCTCCTATGTCTGCAAAAATGAGTATCCTCAGCTGTGTCTGAGACATGTCAAGAAAGCTGTGTGTAAAGCACAGGAGGTTTGCTCAGGTTTTGGGGTGTCTAAATATTGACTAAGAATAACAGCAAAATTGGAAGTCACCTTCAAGTCACCAAGCAGCTCAGACTCATAATTTTATCAGTCTCTGTCATGGCACTCCACCACTGACAGGATGAAGAGTACCACTCTCTTCAGCTGCTGCTTGTACAGAAGATGTTTCATACCTTTGAAGAGCTTGATCTTCATGATTCATATGAAATGTCTCCCTGCTTTTCCTATTCCTCCCCAAAGACTCCTTCTGTGAGCCCTACAAGCTACTACAGGATTATTTCTCTCACCAGTTCCAATGTTTCTCTGGGGCAGTTTTCCTGAGTCCTACATCAGTGGTGTCTAGCAAGCCCTAACAGCTACCATTCAGGTAAGGATACATTTGAAGACTGTATCCCTTCAATTACACTATTTCAGAGCAGCCAGAGACAGTGTTATATCATAGATCCCCCACATGCAATGAGGTAGATTAACTGACCTGAGCTACTCTTTTTCTTGGCTTCCAGTCAAACTCCAGCTCTGCTCATTTCAGCAATCTTTTGAGCTGCAGCTACCTCAAAGGACATGTTGCTGGCAAGCAAACTCCTCTCCAGATTACACCTGAAGTGTGGTTCTCCACTTCCCATCAGTGTCTAAGAAGATATTTTGAACCACTCAGTCTCCTCTGGAGGGTTTCAGGCACTTCTGTGATTTTCCAGCCACTGTATGCTCTGAACAGAGAAATTTCAAAAGACACATAGAAATAAGGAAGTACTGATTTACAGGTACTCTAAAGCAGGAAAAGTAGGAGTATTTCTTTAGCCCACTACTGAAGCATCTCTCTCTTGCTTCAGGATGAACATGCCATTTTAAATACCATATTATGAGTCCATGAGTGTGTCAGAAATTCCTTCCTGATCTTCAGGGTTATGGCTATCTGCTCGCTGCTCTGCTACAAGCCACACGTTTTCCCCTGATGTCATTAGTCTGTGGAAGATCCTTTTACCACCCCTGATTCCTGTGAGATCAAGTTCCAATCCAGGCCGTGTCTGTACACCCTCATCCTGAAAAGGATTCACTGAAGAAGTGAATACACAGTTTGGGTTTCAAAGAGCCTAATTTAGGACATTCCATTGCCATACATGTAATGTTACTGATATCTTGGTATAACTTAAAAGTAAGTGCATGTAGAATGAATAAAAACACAGTAAAAAAAAAAATACATGTCATATTATAAAAGTCATATAACTTCATATCCTCTACTTGAAATCTAAGCAATTTCTGGTTTTCCAAGAAATACATAATATTTAACTTTTCTTTTGAAGTTCAAACAAATGCATTAGAAATAACAGAATTCCCTGTGGAATTAATATTTCAGTTCCTAACACACCCAGGTTATAAGTTTTGTATCTCTGTTTTGATCTGTTTTCTAATAAGACCAGATATTATTTAGGTAAGATATTGGATAATAAATAACTTTTGCCAAAATAAATTATTAATATAACAATAGTTGAGCAATTGATAATGATTGTGAGGCCTTTTAAAGGTAACTGAATTTTATGTAGCAATCGCTAGGTAAAGTAACAGTAAAAGCCCAAAGATAGCAAACATTTTTATCCCTTCAGCTGCTCAATTTTCCAGAAATATTGCCAAATTAGCATTACCCGGTTCTTCAGGATTCATATAAACAAGCTTTCGCAAAAAACTTCTAAACTATAAAAAAATTTCCTTTCGTGTTCTCACAAACAGAACTCAAATTAATGAAGTGAAATTCTCCTTTTTACCAGTTCTTATTTAGAGATCATTTCAAATAGGCATCGTTCCTTCAAATAAAGCTTATTTTTCCATTTCTTATTTTCATATGTATGTATGTATGCATGTACATATAAAGAGGATTGAGAAGGGAAAAGGAAAAGGAAAAAGGGATTTAAAGTAATTTTTCAAATTCAAAATTTTTTTAAGAATGTCTTTTTTTTTAACCGATTCTCAAAACAAATACATGATGATATACCAAAGAAAACATTTCAAAATAACCTCCTCTCTTTTTAATTAAAAATAAAGGTATAGTCGTATAGACCAGCACACTGCACAGAAAAGCATGAAATATTTCCACTTCATTCTGTCAAATGCTTTTTTAAATTCTTTGTAAGATTCCTTATGCTGGCCATCACTCTAAGGCTCCTTAATGTAAGGTAGGCTATGCCAAATCAAAGTTTTACCCTGTAATAGCAAGAATATTAAGGCCTGTGGAACACACAGTGCTCAGTTTCAACAAAACAACAGAGAGCAAAGGGCTCTGACATGTGGCACATTAGAACTGAGTATGGATTCACATGAAGGAAAGCAGTGACATACTATATTAAGGAAGGCACTTTAGGAAAATACCTGGAATCTGCCAAAAATGAGAATCTAAGTTAAAGAAACAGAGTCACCAAGAAAGCTACCTGGTCAGAAGCCAGGTACAGGTGGTACGAGAGGTTAAGAGGGAGGATGTGAGAAGGTATGGAGACTTTCTGCCTATGCTAACACCAGTAACACCTAGTCTCACATGTAACCTAGCTGAGCTCAACCTTTTAGACAAGGGCTACGTTTGCTCTTGGAAGTACAATGGCTTCTGAAAAAAGACTAATATGCCTTTTGAATCGCACAGTGCTAGTAAGAGTTGTGGAAAGCCTATTATGGCTACAGCTGTGGTTAATGTTGCACAGTCAACACTCAAAACAGATGTGCACAAAGGTATCTGTGCTCTAGAGAGGCATAGCAGCACTAGTAATACATTTATTGAGTCAGTAGTGGGGTGCTGCCTAAGAGAAGTTGACAAATGGTGCTATTATTTAAGACACAAAGGTTTCCATAGAATTCCAAAATCCCCGGCCACCTTCGTTGACCACCCGCTTGCTTTCTTACAGCTCTTAGAGCTAAACAACTTTTCTACCTGAGATTTTATAAAAATGACTATCGATCAGAAGAGGTGGTAGAGGTCTGGGGTTTTTTTCTTTCAACAAACCATCACAGTAATTTTTCTCCAGCTATGCAGCCCTGTGATATTAAGCAGTGTATTCTTGCACATTGTGATGATTGCACTTTTTGCCTAATCTTTGAAGCCTGCTATTTTCTTCACTAAAGTGCCAAGAGATGCAATTTCTTTAGAGACAACTGTTTCCATTAACACAATATCACCTGCTCAGCCAAAGACCTCTCCCTACAAGGCTGGACTTAACAAGTATCATTTGTATGAATCACCTGGAGGCTCTTAGTAACAGACCATAATAATAAATTCACCCCTTGACTATTGGTTTAATATGCATTTACATGAGATGTGAGAAAAACTCCAACCTGACCTATTTCAAAAACGTATTTTCCTCATGCGGACCTCCAAATGGGATTGTTACTGCCATTACAGCCAGGACTATTCAAAAGAGGTGTTTGAAGAAGCATTTCAGTTGTCAGCATTGGAACTTTGGGCTATTATCTTATTATCAGACTAAGAATTGACCTAATGGTGCTTCCCTAGCTAGTTACAACTTTCTGGAAAAACAAGAAATATTCTTTTTAGACTTCACACAAGAAGAGAAAATTGAACAGGATATGCTGAGGCATCTCAGATGTAAAATTGATAAATGGCAATAAATGTGTTTCTAAATTTGTCTCCTCAGAGAAAATGTCTCTACTTTAAATCTGCTTCTCTCAAAATGATTTATACCCTTCATCTTCAATGATGCCAAGATCTTTAAAAGATCTGAGACTTGAATTAGAAACTAGCCACCATTGAATAGTGGTTATTTGATAGAGCAATTCTGCATGATAACTGTTTGGAGATATACTCAGACCTTCCATGGTTTGTATTACTTAGAGATATGTTGCCATGGTAGAACAAGAGTTTGAGAATGACAGTAATTGTTATTTGTCTTCACAGGTCAGTAAATGCTGGGATTGCAAAAATCTGCTTTGGAACAAGTACAGGGCATTTGCCTCTAACTTGTTCCAGAAGCACTGCAATCCATCTTCACATCTCATCCCCTGGAGCTAACTTGCATTCCAACTATGGCCAGAACTCTTCACGCAAGCTATTCACATGAGATTACCACAAAGTTCTCCAGAGCAAGCTCTATTATTAGAATATACTAAATTGGTCATCAGAATCTCTTTCAGGGAAATGACAGTTCTGACAAAATCATAATCAAGGTTTCTCTGAGATTTCTTGACTTCTAGAGCAGCAGTTAATTTGCTGATTTTCAGAGAATTCATCCAAGACATGAGAGCAGCAGAACAGGAATTTTACCATGAATGTCTATCACAAGTACTGTAGTCCAACAAGCCATTCTTTATCTGAGGAAAAGCATAAAGGATGTTGGCTTCTCCTTTGCCCCTGTAAGAAGTATCACCATTGCAAGTGAACTGAAGGCACTGAAATGAAAAACACTTTTTTTGTCTATCAATAACATTTAAATATTCAGATTCAGAAAACATACAGATATGACTCAAAGATATAAAGGAAATTCAGATCACCAGTTCTTAGTAATTAGACACCTTGAGAACGACACCTTGGCTTGAGAGTGGTATGCCCTAAAGTAGGTATGGATACAAAGAAAATCCCTCTTTCCCTCACGTTTGTCACTTCGGCTTCATTTTCATAGGTTCTTCTTAAGGCTTTAAGTCATTGGCTGAACTTCATTCTGATTTGTGAAGGACTAAGAGGGACAAACTGATGTGGCAAAAATTTGGTGGACCATAGGTATAACAAAAAACACCTAACCTTTTTCCCTTTTGCTCATTTCCATCTTCTGTAACTCTTCCTTCTTCATGATTTACTCACTTTAAAGACTTGATGCATTTTCAAAGTTCCCTAGCTACATTTTTCTTTTTTTTTTTTTTTTGTGATGTATTTATCTCAACTAATAGTTTCAAAACAGACACCAACAGAGAGATAGCAATATGAAGAAGCAAGCCATGAAGCTGAGTCAAAACACCAGGTGCTAAAATCATTCTCCCCAGTAAAGAGGATTAGCAAGAAACTCCCACAAATGAAGGCATTTCCTGGTCCTCCGTCCACTTTTTGAAAGTATTATCAAGAAATACTATAATTCATCCCTGAATGTATTGACTCCACCAAATAGGAATCATACCATTATTACTGTGCTAATAGCATCCTCCATTATGCCAGCTATAACATAATTTGCCTTCACTCTATTTCAGCATTATGCAGAAAGTGGGCTGGATAACCAAAAAGGGAATTTGAGCAGGAATTGAGGCTTACCATAAGAGAAATAGTCAGAAGTCAGAATGTTTCATAGAGCAAAATCTTTCTTTTTGTACGTCTAGCATATCAACAAATACTTCAGCAAAGACTATAGATTCACATTAAGACAAACCCCATGTTTGTTTAGAAAGACAGGCAGTATATAGTTTTTAAAAATTCACTCTTTTTCTCACAGAAATAGTGTAAAGTGCTTCTGAGAAACTGCAATAGCCTGACTGCAAAAAAAAGCCCAGCACAGCAGATTAAGAGGAAAGCTGTGCAGAGGCAGGGTGTTGAACCACCCAGGGAGATCTTGGGTACACATCAGATGAGCCCGACCTTCAGTGTGTGGGTGTGCTGAGATTTGAAGAGGTTTCTAGGGGAGGAGAAAGAGAAGTCTTCATTTTAAGCTAAGTGCCACATTCCATGTATGTTTAGCAAGGTAAATTCCCAGATTTCAGGCAGCCTGCCCATGAATCAGCTAAGGTATTTCAAAAGATACAATTCTTTCTCTCTCCATCCTGCATTTAAACTACAAGTAGCAGAGAGACTGACCTCCACTTTACTCATGGTCCTTGATACCAGCAGCATGCAGCACACAGCACAGCCAAAGACTGAAAGGTAAAGAGTAAGGTAATGAAAGAAACTGGCCACTGACTATCACAAGGTTGGAAGGGACCTCAAGGATCATTGGTTCAATTTTTCTTGGCAAAAGCACAGTGCAGACAAAATGACTCAGTACCCTATTGAGCTGAATCTTAGAAGTGTCCAATATTGAGGAATCCACCACTTCCCTGGGGAGATTATTCCAATGGCTGATTGTTATCATTGTAAAAAATTCTTGTGTCCAATTGGAATCTCCCCAAGAGTGATATATGCCTATTATGCTTCATTTTTTCCATGTGACTTCTTGTAAAAAGGGAGACTCCACCTTCTTATAGCCACCTTTTAAAAACTTTGAATAGGTCTCCACTGAGCCTTCTTTTCTCAAGGCTATGCAAAACCAGCTCTTAGCCTCTCCTCACTCAACAGGCTTCCCAGTCATCTGATCATCTTTATAGCCCATCTCTGGACCCTCTCCAGCCTATCCACATCTTTCCGCACAGCAGGAACAAAAACTGAACACAATATTCCTGACAAACACTGAGCAGGATGATGACTTCCTTATCTCTGCTGTTGATGCCCTTGCTGATGCAATCCAGCATCCTGTTGGCTTTCTTTGCCACAGCTGCACGCTGTTCACTCATATTGAGCTTGCTGTCCACCAGTACCTCCAGCTCCCTTTCCATAGAGCTGCTTTCTAGGCACTATTCATTTACTAGCCACACATCTAAATTCAAGAGAAGCTTGACTTTTTGTCATGCAGTCAGAGCCATGCCAAGGTTCCTGCTCGCCTTGCTCCATGTCCACCTCGTGCACAGCATTTGGTCACAGTCCCTCTGCATGCATAAATAAATGCACAGGCTGAGAAACAAAGTGTGCATGGAAACACTCAGACCTGTGTTAATATGTTGCTCTGCCAGCTGAGACAGAACACTGCAGCATGGCTGTGAAAATCACTCTGTGAGCATCCTCCCAGAGCACAGGGAAACCCAGTCCTGCCCTGCTAGAGAGCCAAGTGGTAAAGCATGGGTTTCATTTCTACATTCAAAGCTGTAATGGCTTTATAGCATTATGTCACAGTAAATAAAGATAGGAAAATTATTGATCTCCAATCCAAGAGCTATAAAAATACTTGATAGAAGTCTTTTTTCCCTTGTCTCAGGACCATGTAAAAGTTAAGAAGGGTAAGTGCTTTCAAGTTCTCACTGACATACAAGTTGGGTTGTAACAAGCATACCCATCTATTAAAACTACCAACTTTTTCTTCATAAACCCAAAGCATATAGCCACTATTTTGCCCTCGGAGGGTATCTAAATCTGTAAGATTAGCCAAAAGAGACTGATGCTTCAGGTTGGCACAGAGCTGTACTTGGGTAACTTCAAAATAAAGCTGTTGTCCTAAGGTGGCAGAGATTCTGGCTCTTTTCCTCTAAGTACACATATGATCTTCTAAACAATGTTTTCTGGTTCTCATTCATGATTAGTCAATGCACCTGATCCAAAATATCAGTGAGAAAATATTTGTGGCCAAACTATCTGTCACCTTAATATCCTACTTGAGAGGCATGCCAGATCTGTTCAAAGTCAGACTCTTTGCAGCAATTTTTTTTTTAACTCATTTTATCACACAGACTGTGATTACCACCAGCCCTTCTCTTACCTGTGCAAATACACACATAACTTCTAGGTTTCTCTTTACCTCAAAGTCAAAGGCTTCAGGCAGCAGCTGATTTATTGTCAGGAAGGTGTAGTTTTTCACAGGCAGTGTTAAGGTGGGAATCAAACCAGTAACTATGTCGCATTGTTCAGACCTCATCCCTTTCCCCATGGGGATGGTCTTGGAAATACAGAAGTAACAGTGGGGAAGGTCCCATCCCTGCAGAGCTCCTCAAGAATATACGCAGTGCTCCACCAACTCCTCCATTTCTCTGAGGGTTGTTTCCCCCTAACCTAGCACTCTGGTACCTCTATTTCCACAAGCATTTAGGTCCCTCTCCCCCTACCTCAAAGATGAGCATTGTGCTAGCAAAGGCTGGGTACTGTTTTCTGGAACCACTTGCGGAGGATGGGACAGCACCCAAGAATGTTGCCTCCTCCACTCTCTCCACTAGTCCACTAGTCCATGCCTGCAGTAACCAAGGTAAACAAGCAACACTGTTGTGTCACAGCTTTTGCAAGAACGTGTAGAAAAACTGCCTGTAGAGAAACTCCTGTACTTAAAGCATGTGAAAAATTGTACTTTCACCTGCCAACAGCAGTATGCTAAAATGTGAATTGAGACATCTTGATAAACATTGAATGGGTCTATTTGAACAGCTGTAAAATAGAAAAGCCACTAAAAACCTTAGTCTAAATAAGCGTCAAGAGATGTAAAACATGGTAAAAAACATTTAAAATTCAACAATTAAAAATTACATTTGTTGCCTTGCCTCTTCATTGAACAATTACTTGGAAACTTTCAAAAGTTTAGACTGTAATATGAATTTAAGAACTACTTAATGACTTGGCTCCAGCTGAATGTATTGTCATTATGTAAATTTGTCTTCATCTGTTCTGAGTAAGTAACAATTATTGCTATTTGCCACTGTTAGGTGGAACAGCTCCTAGAAGGGTCCCAAATAAAACAGATGTCCCCTCACATTGAACACAGGCTGTTCAGACAGGGTCCATCTCTAATGTCCACAAAATGTTCAATCTGATACTCTGCTTATTTTGAAAAAATCCCATACTCAAAAAAAAAAAAAAAAAAATCTCACACCCAGAACAATGGCCCCAGTTGAAGCAGAATAAACTTCTCCAAACCTGACATCACTGTCAGTAAAAACAATAAAGCAGACAGATATTTTAAAGGCTAAGAAAGAGTTAATCCTCATAAATCTTGTTAAAAAAAAAAAAAAAACCCAAAAAAAAAACCAAAAAAAAAAAAGACTTACCTATAAGTAGATAAATCCCTAGGAAAATTGAAGATTTCAGTCCAGACCTTATGTCTCGTTGCTCTCACACAGGATAAGCCACCGACCATGAAGGACAGCTCATCTGCATGGACAGACAGTCCTGGCAGCTCTCTATCCAGGAGGAGATGTGCTACAGCTTCCACAACATTGTTATTTGACACAATGATATTACTCAAAATGAAGTTAAACATGGGTAGTACACTCCAGGATGAAGGCCCTGTGTTAAACTGCCCAACGATGGAAACACCTCCTGCCGCATTTGCAGAGTACCATGCAATTTACAGTCACTGTTGTGAGTTCTTTGTGAGAACATTAATGTCCCCATTTCTCAGTAAGAAATATTAGAATCATTACTACCACTGTAGATGACAGGCTGAAAATAAAGGGGGTTCACTGCAAGGACATTATTTCCTGGTTCGGAGCTGAGTGTAATAACCCTTTTCTTACACATTTGTTGAAATGGGCCATATTCACACCAAACTCAACACTCTGGCCGAGTGCCCTATTCACATCTATTTGTCAAAACCACATTGTTTTCTTTATCCATATTTGAAAGTGAAGAAAGCTGATTTAAGAAAAAGTATTTTGTACATTTTTTAAAATTTTTTTGTATTAAAAAAGTTAATTTCAAAGGATACAGATTTTTACTGGAAAAGAAAGTTTTGTTTGAAAACTTGAGATCTTTGTCCAGAAACTGCTTTTCTAGCATAAAATAAAGTAAGAACAGAAATAGCTGTTTAGGTAAAGCATAGCTAAGCCTGAATTGACCCCCAGCATTACGGGTTTTTTCTTTGCTTTAGTAAGGTAACAGTTACAGAATCGCATTTGCTTCTGGGAACCTCGATCAACTTCATCAGCCAATACAAGGGGGTTTTGTGTTTCTGTTCAGACATTTCTCTCAGTGAGCAGAATATTACTTAACACAATCCACACCATTTCTACATGCTTGGCTAGTGTTATAATGGCGACAAATTTGAGAGTGTTATCAGCAGCAATGTTCTGTGCTTCTGCAGTGTCACTGGCCCCAGATGATTAATTTGGCCACAAGCTCTTGCTAAATGAAGGAGTAAATTTTTTCTTTAGCTTTTTAATTCCAGCTATAACCATGTGGTCACAAAATGGGAGAGCTAATCAGCCAGGCACAGCAGCAGACCTCTGCTCTGAAGAAACTTTGCTGTCTTGGTTAACTCAGCCACCAACTATACCATCAGAATTTCACAATCCCAACTGTTTTAGAAAGAAAGGTGTGTTAATGAGGTCTTTGTATTTTATTATGGATGCTGATATACTCACATGTTTAGGTAAGTTGGGAACCTAGTATGAAAAGAGAATTTTTAAGATGATCCAAAACCAAAACACAAAAAAAGATGTATCAAGTGAGAACTAAACCAAGTAGGGCTCATGAAAAATTTTCAACCTACATTTCTAGAAAAATACAAACCAACTATATTAACTTGAAGTATTGGTACCATCCTAGTCCTGGCATAGAGCTGCTTCACGTTAATGTGTTAATTTTTGTACTCTACCATCAAATTGGCCCCAAAACTGGTGGTGTCTCATTTAATAAGACACTAACAACAAATCAGAGAATGCTGACAACAAACAAATCAAATGTGGGTACAGATATGTCTAGGAAAAGCTAGAAGCACAGAAGTGAGCCTGGAGTCTTGCTTGACCAAAGCCATGACCTGAGGAAGGAACTGGTGGAAATAGATGGCTGAGCAAAGTTCAGTGAACAGCCAAGTCTGTACACGACCAAAGACGGTTTGAACAGTATGATTCAACATGTCTTACGCAAATTGTAATGGTCGATACAGCCTTGCACAAAGATACTGGAATTCTCCAGAGTTGCAATAAGCCACAGTTGACAACAAAAGACATCTTCTGGGCAATTAAAATCTTTACTGGAAGAATGGGCCGCTTTGAGTGGCTGACAGCAGAAGGACCCAAGCCACAGTGTTAACTGGGAAATGCAGAAGAGCACTTGTACATAGGCTATCATAGACTCAAACTTTTCACTGTCCATGCCCCATGCTGGCTGGACTTGGAGCAGTAGGGAATATACATAGCTTTTAGAGTGTGTGCAGAGAAGGTGTGGCTGTCAGCCCAAATTTATTTATGCAATAGAAGCAAATACTTTTGTTCCAACCATTCCAAACCATTTCTTGAATTCTTGAAGAAGTTTGAAATCCTCAAATTCTGGGGAGAAAAAAGAAGACACAACTGAAGAACCTGAATATAGAGTTACATTGTTCAAGGGTTATAACTAAGCATTAGTCTAAAAAGCTCACAGCACAGGCATGGGAGGCAGTGGTGTGTGTTTATATTTTTTTTCTCTCTGAGCTAAATGATAGAGTAGAAATGTTCAGTGACCTGCAGAAAACTTGCCTATTTCAATGCTTAAATCGAGATGCCCATGACTGCCAGTGGCTGAGGACAGAATGAGTATGAAATAAGAAAGCATCAGAGATTTTTATCTGAAGTTGTTGTGGTTGTGTTGAGGAGTCCTTTCTAGTTCCCACATGGCATAAGGTACTGATCATCAAATATATTTTAAAGGACTAAAATTCTGAAGAGCTTTACAACTAAGGTTTATCAACCTTAATGTTTCTCTTTAAAATGCTTATTCAGTGCTGAAGGTCACTTTGTAAATACAGAATTTTTGTGTGACATGCATTTCCCCCTTCACTTCTATGTCAGTTCTGCTGCATTTTACAATGAAACAATTTTAGATAACCAACAGCATGACCATACCAGTGTGCCTTACAAAATACAACCTAGAAATATACATTTTGTTATAGTCGGAAATATTCTTATGCTCTTTAAAGACCATTCTGATAGCAGAAGAGAATTCCTACTTTGCTATCTAACAATTCAGCTTATTTATGTACAGAAGAGCAAGGATGGGCTGCAGTCAGCCAAGCAGGAGAGAGTGAAACATATCTGGAATAAATGCTTCAGGAAAAAGAAGCCTCCCCTGGTAATTACATTAACCTGACTTGCCAAAGGGACATTTTACCTAAGCAACCAGCTGTGGAATTTCTTTGAGTTCTTACTCACCACTTCTGAACTTTATCTTTTCAAAATCAGTTACTTAACTCCACATTCGGGCTCACAAATAACTAGGATGAATAACAGAAGAACTTGACCCTGCCACATTAACAATAGAGCCCACAGGGTTAGATAAAATACAAGTTATAATGATACAGTCTCAGCTGAAATATTCAAAAGTGAATTGAAGTACTTAATGACCGTCTTCATTTTCTGTAAGTGCAGAGCACTCGCCTTAAGTAAAGCAGGCTTCTCTGAGAGCATAAGTTGAGCAACTGATATCACAGATGGTTTTTAACATGTTGGTCCATAGTCTGAAAAATGCAGTTTATATTTTTAAAACAAGGACATATCTAATGAACTAATTTAAATATTAGGCAGCATGGTAAATATGAGGTAGAAGTCACAGAAGAGAACGTGATAGGATACAGACATAGAAGCCCATGGTGGGAATGTACTGCAAGCCATATCATAAATTTTGGGCCAAAATATAGTATTGCCTAAAAACTGAGTTTTCATTTAACCCATTATAAAGATCCACAAAGCTACAAACTTCATAACTAGATCTAAACCTGGGAGCAGGGCTAAACTTCCATTAAATTTAGATGATAGCAGAATTTAGTTTTCAGTTCAGGCCTCTCATGAACACATACATGTAGAGTAAATATATGCACACTGTTACATACTCATTACAAACAACTTTAGCTGTATTTTAAAGAAGCAGAATGCTTTAAAATATGCATTAAGCTTGACAGCTAGGAGGAAGACAAAAAGACTTATCTAATATTTCCAAGTGCAGAAGGTTTTACTTTAACTGCAGGGATATCGAACTTCTGCCATGGGAGATCAAGAGCGTCATTGCCAAGGAATGGAAAAGCTTGTAAACAAAAGCAGAGTGGTTTTGAAATATTGCTAGATTATTAAAACATTATCTATAGTTGACCAACATGCAAGGCTCAAATCTAGAAATACGAGCTGTGTTGCAAGAACAGTATATTTTGCCTTAAACAGGGGTCAGTGTTACTTCTCTCCTTGGGCTGGTAAGTAAGCTCCACTGTTTCAGTATGAAAATACTTTGGGGGCCGGTGGAGAAATAGTTCCTGCAAAACTGAGGGTTTTGTCGTGTTGTCACTTATGAAATCAGAATCTTGCTCTCCCACCCACTGTGAAGTATTCCAGGCACATCACTCCTCATACTTCCACAGAGTTTTACCCTCGCGGCAGCAGTGGTTTTTCACTCTACTGCAGGGCAATGCAGCCAGGTTTTGCTGCAGCACGTTAAGGTCTACCTTCAGAAACATGCTGTGGCAACACATCACAAGAGAATCTCTCATTCTGTGAGGCAAGTACCAAAAGGTCTTAATCTCAGGAGTTAGGTCTACTGGGGCCTAACACTGGCAAACATTATTGCTTTATTGCCCTGCACAGCAGACAGTGTGTTCAGTAGATTTGTCCCATCCCTCAACCGCTTGTCACAAAGGCTGAGCACAAGCTAGTACCATTCAAATCTTCTGATGTTCAGACTGGAGATAAGAGGATTGGAAGTATGGCAGATCAAATTCAGGTAGACTGACAGAGCCTGAAAATGCGTGCACACAGCCTTTTACCTTAGGTGCACTCATTTTCAAAGTAAAACTATCAATCCCACAGACACCAAACTCAAAACATGTTTGAAAAAATTCTAAATAGCAACATTACATCATTGCAGCTATTCCTGGGCTGAGAGATGCAAAAAAAGAACAGAGTCAGAAATATCACTACCAAGCCTATTCTTTAAAACACCCTTTTCTTACCTCACTACGCTGTGCCACTTGGGATTAGCAAAAACAGTGAGGTTGACAGGATTAGGACACTCCCTTGGAACATGACTCTCCTGTTTGAGAGAACATCATGCTGTCATCATTCTCTTTACTTTGCATAGTTTCTTGACATGTGTCTTGGATAAAAGTCTGCTGCTTTTCACATTAAGTGTAAAACAGGAGTAAATTCACTGAAATGCAGGCATGCCATTTTCAGAACTTTAACTTGTATAAGACTCTCAACTGTGGCATGCCAATTTCACATGCTACCACACCTGCATGTAGCCCATAGATGTTCTGAAGCCAACAGCTCATATGAAAGGAGGCGGGTGGGTTGCTCCTCAACTCAGTAACTGGTTGTTCACCTTCACACTGTACCAATACCAAGGAAAATCATGATAAAGGTATGATAAAGGTATCCCACTTGACTTCTCAGAAGGGTATCCAAAACTGCACAAGTGACCAAGTCCACTAATGAGCTCTTCATCAGACTTGGGGCAGGTGGCATGGCTAGTGAATGCAGCTCTTTGGGGAACAGCAACTTGTGATTGTGTGAAAACTCAACTGTTTTCAACCATGTAATCACACCCTAACAGAGCCAGAAGAATCAGTGCTGACTGCTGGGTCAAAGCCAAAGCCCAAAGAGACTTTGCTCATGTTCCATAGGCACTGGGTGTGATTTGAGGGAACAGCATGCGGGGATGGAGTCAGTATTCCCATGGCTACTGATCCACTCCTCACCAACAGACTGGATGAAATCTGAATGGGTAAGGAAGTCATACTTTTCACCCAACTAGAAAATTAGGTCTTACTTGCTTATGACTAGTAAGGCAGCCATTTTCCCTAGAAACCACCTTCTGGTAGTGGGCAGACACCTTACTGCAGTCTTTCTACATAAGCTCATTTAAAACAGTACATGGGTCCCTTCCAGTATCACTGTGATTTTTGATCTCTGAGTTTGCTATTTAACAGGTCTTCACAACATGACTTTTCTCCATGTCTGTGATACATACATTCCAGTTCCACATTTCTGTTTTCTGTCAGCTGCCATCAAACAGCCCTTTCCCTACACCTCCAAAAAATAAAAATAACAAAGCCAACCCCGCTTATTTTAAATGGCAACTTCATGCAAGGTTTCAACCCAAGGTTATTTTTTTCTGCCAGTTGTTTCTTTGAGAACAGATGGCATCTGCAACAGTTCAGGATATATCCTATTTTTAAGTATCATATGTTTTTACTCTACTGCAGTGGACTTAGCAATCAGAGGAAAATACCCCAGAGCTGGGCTTTTTACATGATGAACAAACCACAGTCTCATGACACTCAGGAAATTATCTCCCGTTGCAAATACCCAGCAGGCAGGGCCTCTGTGTCCACCCTTCTGATGTAACATTTCCTTCCAGCACTTGATAAGGAACAACCTGCTTCCGGCAGTGCCAACTCAGCAGAGCACTCAAACACTGACACAACAAAACTGGCAGCGAGAAAGTTCAAATTAAGGTTAAGCACCATGACCCGATCTCTTATACATGGTGTCTCAGTGTTCCATTTTGCACCACAAAATTCAACATGATGAGAATGTCCCATATGTCGTTTGATTTTCCTTTTGGGATTTTCTCCTGTACATATCATATTTTGACAAGGTAGCAGCTCCCCCAGAACAGGAGAAGCAATGAAAAATGGAGTCAGGAACTGTCATGCTATTTAAGTTTGTTGTTTCTTATACTGCAAATTCGTAGGATAAAGTCAGACTTACTTTGCAAGTAACTAAAGCTCTGACTGCCCCTATTTTGATCCATCTCCACAAAAGACCACTATTATAGTGGAAAGCCAACCAGGAAAATCTGATCTTGAGCTTTTAAACCCTGACAGAGAGATCAGGCCAAGTTTTGGACCACACTAACATGGTTAAATGTCTGCTGGGTCAAAGCTGGCTTCTATTCAGGAAAGCAGCGAGGGCTCAGACAGATTTGCAAAAGCCCACATGGATGTATCTGAAGTTAGTATTTGGAAATAGTCATATGAACATGGAAAAAACGCTGTTATGAATGTTTAAAAAAGGAAGATGCACATCCACAGTGACTCATTCACCAAGGAAACACAAAAGCTGACATCCGTAATCCTCTGCCAAAGGCACCTGGGTAGCCTCTTCCACTGGTACCAGGAGCACCTCCACTTTGGTTCATGCTCCTGACTGATTTCCATTTTGTTTCTCTGTCAGGCTGAGAGCTGAAGCACTAACAGCTCAAAGGCAGCATTGTCTAAAGCAGCTCTGGCTGACTCCCTCGCTACCAACCCCTCAAGGCTCAGCAAGCCCTGTAAGGATCTGTGCTGCAATGACCTGTGTCAACAGCCTGAAGAAGTGATAGTCAACTACATTGGTATGTATCTCCCTCAGAAAGAATGGAAATTTAAGCGAAAGGAAAAGGAAATCAGTCTGAGATCAGACTTAATATATGAATCAAAGCATAAGGAAAGTGGGGAAGGGGAACTTTTCACACATGTTCTTTACACCAAGTCAGTGGGCTAGGGAAATCTCTGACTGTTTTCCACTATTGAGGTATTCATCAGGGACACTGAAGAGCAGGATTCTCCTTATTGAAATAAGAGCAGGATTTGATAATCTTTAGAGACTTTCCCACCTGCTAGACTATTTCGAAGTTCTGTTTTTTTAATTTCTCCTGGTTCCTCTTCTCCTAACATATTTAAACCAGGTGCCTGTTCCCTGCTGAGAGCCCTGGCTGGTGCAATACCAAGTTATTCTCACTCTTTGGCCCCATGAATAGATACAGTTTGCCAAAACCCCAAACTGATCTTCTCCATTTTTATCCTGTCTCACAGAAAAATCTCAGATTTTTAGATGCCTACAACATTTGGAAAAACAGAATGGAAACATTTCTGAGAAACTTACTGTTTGCTTGCTACTGCACAGTTTCTCTAAATCAACTTTTCTTAGAGAATCTCAGAAGGAAACAAAATAAGACCTATTCCTAGAAAACTGAAGCTGAAGCAAGAGTTTTTATTATTTTTGCCTACAATGTTTGTGATGAAGCAGCCTTATTTTGCCAAACAACTTTCTATTGAAATAGGAGGATTTGATAATCTTTAGAGATTTTTCCACTCACTAGACTATTCTGAAGCTCCAGCTTCTGAATCTCTCCTGGTTCCTCTTCCCCTAACATACTTAAAACAGATGTCTCTGTTCCCTGATAGTATGCCTTATTTTTGCCAACCAACTTACACGGTCCATTCTATTAATGCCAAAGTTTAATGTTTCTGTCATTAGACTAAGTCCCCAGGGTATGTCACAGTAAGCCTGAGTGAGCACATATGAGATTTGCTAGTAGGATAAATGGCCTTCTGGTCTCATATACACTTATTTTCATGCTATTTTGCTACAGCACTTGAAACAGCCAGTCTTCCCAGATACTGATCTTCATACTAGCTCTGTTTTGTAGCACATTGCTTTGAACTTGTGAGGCTACTTGTCAAGGAAGGTGCTCAAGTTCAGCAATGAAGCCAGTCTTAAGAAATCACATAACCACAGAGAGGAAAAAAATAAATCAAAGACTCATTTTCAGGCAGCTTGCAGAGGTCAGTTCCCTCCCTTTCAGAAAGACTAGGCACATAGTCCATTTCCTTCAGTTCAAAGAAATAAAGTGTTGCAAATGCTAGCCTCTGGGAGATGCCTGTGCAAACCCTAATTCTTTCCCATGGATTGTATACTCCAGAATCCAACATCTAATTATACAGTATTTTCCCACAGTTTCCAACCTCCTCCAATGTACAGCATGAACTCTTTAGATGCAAAGAGGGGCATGTTAAAGTGGTCTCTGTTCCGACCGGATTCACAGTTGCAGAAGCTGGGAGATGTGTGATGCTTCCCTTTAATGATAAACCTGGAGATAAGGTGGCTGTACAAATGCAATGTGTCAGAGACTGCCTTCCTGAATAGCCACAGAGGAGCTGAAGGCTTCCTAGTGTAGAGCAAGAGCCCCTCTTCTTGTCCTAAATCCCCTCCTGCATGATCATCAGGAGTGTGCAGCAGAAGGAAAAAACACCTATGTGCCAAATCCTGTGGGTGGGAACCTCTGGGGCTGTGAAAGGAGCCCACAGGGAAGATATGGAAATTCTGTAGGTTTTGAAGTGAATCTTCTCTTGTTCAGGCCCAGAGGTCCTTACCCTCAAACTCAGCAGTGGAGGGAGGGCTGACAGTAAGAAGTGCCCACATTGTCAACATCAGAGGGACAGGCACAGCCACAGCCAAAACACCTGACCTGGGGAAAAGCTGTAATTCCATCAGCAGGTTTGACAGCCAGATTGAGCTGTCTCTCAAATTGCCTTAGAAGGCTGAGTTTGTAGTACTGGCAATTCTGTGTCACCCTAGAAAACAAGATTTTTACCCTTCTCTTGGGCACAGCTTTCTTCCATCACAGAGTTCCTTCCTAAGACAGCATCCTAAATGTACCCATGTTTCATTTCCCAGGTGTCCATTTTGGGACAGCTGGTACATGGATAACAAATTCCCACCTCCCACTGAAGGTCAATGGAAGCTATGCTTTAAAGGCAAATAGAGGAACAAAATGTTAAGTACCCTGGTCTCCCCCACCCCCTGTACCCCATATATAGAATCCAAAATGAGTGGGCATATCAGGCAGTACAGCTTTAACATTTGCATCTCAGAGGCTCACATATGAGATGGAGCTAACACCACCTCACTTCAATGGAGTGCTAGCTGAAGAAATCCCCCCATGTTCATGAAGAGCTTAGAAACTATGATCAGAGCATTTGCAGTCTCTGAAGGAAGTTTGTATTCAGTGTGGGGTTCAGAGGATGGAGTAACGTAAAGGAAAATAAAAGGAAATGAAAAAGCACCAACCATCTTGACTGAGGTGAGAAGTCCAAAGTGAGTGTGACCCCTACTTGGAGACTGTCTTAATGGAAACTCACACACACATCTGAGGAAAAGGATGGTGAGACAAATCAGCGGTTTGGATGGATGAATTTAAATAAGGTGTATCTAAACATTCAGCTTTTGGTGCACAGACAACACCACACATACACACAGACACAGCCCTATGCTGAAAATTGACCCAGACAACTCTTACTGCCAGCAGGTAAAAATACATATTTACATGCTCCCAAATTTGCAGTGCAGGCTACTCTAACCTTAGCTTTTCTGCCCTGTGAACATAACTCATACCTGGTACACTTAAATAGCCTTAGGCAGCGAATTAAAAATACTGTTTTATTTACAATTCTGTAGCAAATGATTCACTGTATATATACGTCAGGCTCTTCATTAAATATTCACCATTCAGTTGTTTGCTCCTGCTGCCATAAGGCAATGCAGTGGCAGTACCAGTGCCTACATAACTGCGAGTACACTTCTCTGCAATAAGGCAGTAACTTGCAACTTATTTGCCAGAAATATACAATTTGAAATTTGATTTTCATTTTAAGCAGCATTTTGACTTAAATTTCATCACCAGGTACTGAAGCTTCTTTGATGGTACAGTCATCTAGGTCACTCCTAGGATTGGTCAAGTATCAATCTGCAGCAGTCCAAAGAGTTTTCAGGCAGTGTGCACACACATCAGAGATATATGGGCTTTTTTAGAAAAGGCACCCCCTTTTTGAGGAACCACTTTCAATCAGATACTTCCTACCATAAAAAGGTTGTACATTTCAAAGTAAGTATGAACCCACCCCACATACCATAATCCCAAGATCAAATATGCTCCCTTTTATGTAAAAAAATAATGTATGTAGCTAAAAACATATACTGCCTCACTCATTACTGAAGTACCAGTAAACAGCAGTTACATCTGAAATCTCACCACAATCAACAAAGAGCTCCAATGACCTGCATTTTTTTCTTCACATCTGAAATGCCACATATGAGACTTATTACACTGAAGACAGCCAGAGAACAGTTTGAGCTAATATTTTTCTTAGCAGCTGGGACAGGTTACAAGAAGGTATGTGTTCAGTAGCCACAGCTCAGCTGGTTGATGTGAGCTCACTTGGTCAGCCACAATAAACTAGCAATTTGCAACTGTACAGAAATAACTCTAAATAAAGATGCATAAAATCACTGAAGAATACTCTTTCAGAACAGCAAAGGAGAAACTTTTACCTTTTATATCTACTAAAAGAAATTCACTTATAACCTTGTATTTGCCAATCTCTGGTACTCTGCCACCACTTTCTGCCAGCAATACCACTATGACAGTGTCAGATGACTGTTGTGACATTAATAAGTGGAATCTGGGTTAAAAATGGTCAACATATTCCCCCACAAAAATACTTCTTTAATTATGAGGAAAAAAGGGAGGAAGTGTTTAGAAAGATCACCTGAGCAAGCCTTGCCTGGGATGTTTGTTCCAAGCCAGTTACACTGCCCTGCATTGCTGCTTTCAGAAGTAAAGATATCCATCCTACAGCCAATTGCAAAATTATTTCTGGCTTTCAACGAAAATCTTTCCATTCTGTTCCTGAAACTATTCAATACTCCTGTATCCACACCTGGTTCTAATACAACTGCCTGAAGAGAATGTGTAGGCACTGGGTGAGGATTACCAGAAAATGTCACCTTTCCAACTGGAACATCTGCCCACTTCTGTTTAGCTCTCTGCTTCAGACTGTGAGTACACTGCTGGGACTGTACGGTTTCACTAAGAGTCCTTACTGAAGAGAGAAGTCATGAAATTAGATGGCGAAAGTTGAACGCATCCTCTAGAAAGCCACTCCAACCTGATGCTTATGCTGTGCAGAGGGTTCTGTCTCCAGATGTCATAGGGAGGTTTCCCTAAGGAAAGAAATTAGGAAGAAGTTCTTTACTGTGAGGGTGGTGAGGCACTGGAACAGGCTGCCCAGAGAAGTGGTAAATGATCCATCCCTGGCAGTGTTCAAGGCCAAGCTGGGTGCGGTTTTGATCAACCTGGTCCAGTGAAAAGTGTCCTTGCCCTTGGTAGGGGGTTGGAACTAGATGATGCCTTAAAAGGTCCCCTTCAACCCAAACCATTCTGTGATTTTACTTCGTTTGCTGCGCAGTCCCAGTGTTGTGAAAGATCATGGAAGACACAACAATTTTGTAAAGTGGAGTCAAATGGTCGTCTTAGTTACAAGATCTTTTCACATTGAAATTCACTAGAAAATGTACTGACAACATCCACCATGTGCTGGAAAATATACCCACCCTGCCTGTACTGCAGAGCTGTCAGAGCTCCAAACTATATTGCGACATCCCAGTCATGGGAACACCAGGCATTCATACAAAATTCAGCTCAGAGGACAGAGGAGGATGAGGAGGGCTATGGCCTCCAGCTGGGCTGCCACAGGCAGCAGGAACAAATCAGAGACTCTACCCATGCTCATAGAGGCTACAAATCTTGCAAGATTCGAAGAAGCCATCACAGTTGGTAAGGATTATCTGTATGTCCACCAGGAAAAAGCATCCTCTTAAATCATGACCCTATACATCTCATCTCAGGCAGCTCCTGCTGTCAGGAGGTAAATTGCCAGGCAAAAGCAGTGACCACTAGAGGCAGCTGGTCCCAATCTCACACACCCTGATCCCTGTCCTGGCAGGGGCAGCAAACCTGATTTCCCCTGGTGCAGGCAGAGGCAAAGCAAGCAACGAAGACATGACCATTTTGCCATGCCCTTTGCAGGCTGCTGCTGCCCAAGGCAGCAGCCTACATCACCTATGCTCCCAGTGGGCCCTGTTTTCAGTCAGTTGTGCTATACCTTGAAATGACTCTATTAGCACCTTGAAAAATAAGTCATTTGGGCCTCACCTAATATTTGGAGAGATTTCAACAGTTGCCTTGACTCATGGATCTGCAGACTACTTGCAAGTACCATCCAGAACATTAAAGCCCACACACAATTGTGACAACTTTGATATTATTGCTTAGAACAGTGCCCACTTGAGTCATGCTTTGATTCAGTCACTAGTATTTTCATGGAAAAGGGCATATTTTCCCCCAACCCCATTTCACAGGGTGGGAAGCACACAGGAAGGATTTATCCCACATAAAAATAAATTGCTATTTGTTTGTCAGAAAATAGCTCTGGAAAACAGAAAAACATCAATTATTCAGAGTGGCAAATAAACAAAAAGGGATTTTTTCCAATTTTTAAAAATAAATAGTTTATCTGCAAGCAATGGCTCCATTTTTTTCCCCCAACAAAGCAATTCCCGAATCTCTTCTCTATGGAGTTTACATATCAAGTCTGACACACTGGTCTGATTACTGTGAGAATGAGCAAAACAATGAGCTTGTACAGCCAAAAAGCCTTGAATCCAAACAGATGCCTATTCAACCTGTAGATAGATATTCCATTGCGCCTTTGAAAACTTGACCAAAAAAAAATTAAAGGGAAAAAAGAAAAAGAGAAAGACAGACTTTCACACTTTGTTTTCAAGATGGGAAGGAAGGTTTTCTCTTTTAATCAGTGACCTGAAGATGTCAGCTTCACTCTTACACATTAAGCACACAAGTTCAGGGCAATTATCTTGGTGAATGTGACTGAATAAAATCTAAAATACCACAGTGAGAAAGAAGATGATAAATCTCACTGTTACATTATTTTTATTGCTGTTTCAACCAGACATGCCTGTTGGGTAGGGATGAGGTTGCTGCCATGCTGCCTACATGCTGAGATTGTGAACGCGGGTCAGTGTCTTGGCCTCTGTCTTTTTCACCACTTTTTCCCCATACAATCTAGGACAAATAACCCATCCTACACTGCAGACACCTACTGATACACCAGGGCAGTTATTCCACCTTCTGCACTGAATAGGGTCCAGCCTTGACTCAACCACCATTGTGAGGAGCAACAGCCTCTCTGCTCTGAAGACAGAATGAGCTTACTCTGGATTTAGCTCATTTTTTCTTATTCTAGCAAGTTTTAATAAGACTGGGAAAAAATAGCAAGCACTGATAATGAAAATGGTGGTTTGTGCATAGTATTAGTTTGACCAAGGGGATAAAATTGCAGACTCTAGATGATGGAGTTTTCTGCTTCATGATCTATATTTTCTGAAGATGGCAAACAGCTAGCAAAGTGCTCATTAATGAATAGTGACAAGTAGTTTCCTGTGGTCTTAAAACAAATCATCAATTACATAGAGTGTTTTCAGTTCTAGAGGCTAAAAAGCATTCAATACTGTTCAGCTGGTTGCAAGTTTTTCATGCAATCAGGTGATGAGAAAACCAAGAAGTGGAAAAACAACAACAACAACAAAAAGAAAAAAAGGAAAAAAGAAAGAAAAAGAAGCTATTGTGCTTTCCCCAGGCCATCATGCTTCAAAATAGCCTTCAGCTGAGACCTAGATATGCAATGTGCCTGCAAACCAAATGGCTGTTTGCAGAGATATAAGCCAGATCCTCATTTGACCTGATCATCTTCGTTCAGCAGGTCAGTAAAGGGTTGGGTCCCACAAAGCAAAGCACAGAGTGGCAGGAAGGCCTTGTAGATTTACTGGGTACTGCCAAGAAAGTTCATTGTCGTCCCTCTTTTTTTCCATTTTAATCCTTATGCACTGACATGTCAAGACTTCAAACTGGTTACAAAAAACCCCTGCACTTATGAAAGGCAGGAACTTTTCCACCTCAAGAGTGGCAGAGAACATCCCATCCTTCTAAACCAGCCTGTTTTTCCTTAACTTGAAACTATCCTAGTAAGAAAACAGAAACTGTGTTGGCAAACATTACAAGACCTGCTCCTCACTGTAATACTCAGAAAGGGGAACCAGTTGCACCATTGGGAATATGTGAAATAACAGCACCCTAAAGCTGAAGGATAACCATAGTATCAACCACAAAGAAAATATTTCTGCCCATAGAAATGTTTAATATAAGCATTGTCTTCATGTAGAAAAAAAGGACAGTAGAGACCCCTTTGAGACTATGCTGAAGCACTCTGACTACAACCGTATCAATTCACTTCAGTAGAAATTGTCCATACCTGCTATCTTTCCGAGCCAAGACAATAAATTTTATGACCTTATTCAGGGTGAGTTTACTGAAGTCAAGAAAGAGATGTAAGGACTCTTATTAGCATGACCTATCTACGTTTTGGGTCAGACCCCAGGAAAAAAATAAAACAAACCAAACTGCACTCCCTTTTCAGCCATAAATTATGTGCTTAATTATCCAAATGTCAAACTGTGCTTGCAAATAACTAGGAAGGTCAGATCAGAGTGACTTAGACCTTTAAAAGCCAGTTTCAGGAGGCAGTCCTTTCCATGGCAGACATGTAAGAACATTATACTTAGAGCTCACTGTCACTTTTTGCAAGTTGCTTCACAAGGGCCGTGAACAAGGAGTGAACTCTTCTTCACACTTGGAGCAGTTAAGGAGCCTGTGATGCCAGGGTCTGTGCTATGTGCTTGCAAGATGACAGAATTTCAGTTTCAGGACTTCGCCACATAAGCATATAACCATATGAAGTAGGAGGTAACCAACTCTCTCTCATATTGTTCAGACTCCTCATGATTAACTACCATTTACACTCAGGATAATCGCAACCTGGATTAAGGCCTAGAGTGTTTTCTTTGAACTAGTAGTCACAGGAGGAAATTACCAAGTCAGTATTATATTGCAAAGGGCTTCAGGCAGGGACCATAGGCCATATTACTGTGGCTGTGAACAGAGACACACTGAATTAAATTCATAATGGGAATAAGCATTAGAGTGAAAGAGAGATGCATCCTGAATTTGTCTCTTTGGTTTTCCATAGGATGTGGCTACAAACAGACTGAGTCCAGCTCCTGAGATGCAAAAGAGTCCTGTTGGCAGCACCATCTATCCTCCCGATGCACCCAGAAAAATTAAATCAGGTCTCAGTGAACCCAAATCAAACATCCCATTTCCCAGGTGTTTCAAAGGGCCATACGACTGACTGAAAGTATTTCATTGTGACTCAAAATGGGAATAACATGCTTTCACCAAGGAAAAGGCACTGTCTTCTACCATTTCATGTGTAAATAGTTGCTGCCTCTGCTTCCACTAAACCTCAAAGCTCATTATAGCTGAAGTGCTAACCCAAGAGAAAAGCCCAGAACACAGAAACATGGCATGGAGACATTACAGCTTTTATCCTTCATAGAATTAGTTTGTTTAATTTTGATGAGATAGAAGGGAAAATAAAGGATACACATGAAAAGACACCTTGTTACATCACCTCAGCAGTTCCATGAGTGTCTTTTCTTGTACTTTCTTCTTCCCTTTCTTTTTTTAGCATTTCGAGGGATCTCAAGTGAGTCAAAGTGTCCTTTACTCTCTCACGCACAAGAGGAGCTGCAAAACATGTCACAGAAGTTACATCTTTGAAGAGCCAGACACAAAAAAACAGATTCTGCAGAAGCATTAAACATAAATTACACAGCACAAACACTGAGCTTTTCTTTAGAGCTGGCATCTTGCTTTTCTTGTTTCAAAACATACAAGCAACACTTGGATGTGTTTTGTGCACCCCTGTTACCCTTTCTCCTGCGGTGGGGGGAAGACAAAAAAATAACTCGGCAGAGAAACTGTTAATTTAACAAACGAAGAACAGAGAAGGAACCTGGTGAGAAATGCGGCATCAGATATGGGAAAATGAGAAGCCAAAAGGGAAATGTTTTACAAAGTGCTTAAAGTGTCCAGGAGCAGTGAAGAAAAGCTGTGCAAGACCAAAAAGCAGGAAGAAACATGTAGTCTCTATGCATGCATGCATTGGGAAAGGAAACAGATGATTGCAAGGCACACACGCAAACTTTTGTGGAGAACAAAGAGACCTGAACTCCTCTTTTTGGTTTTTGTAACTTTCCATTTGCCCTCCCCACCATGAATTTCTGCATGTGTTTGGCTGGATCACTCTAATCCAGAACCAAAAAAACTGAGTGTTTACTCACATATACATTGGTATACATGACCCTTTCCTCATAGATGCAGGACATGCAACTTTCCGTAATATTAGGCAGAGGATGTAGATGTTCACTATTTGTAAAACAATTGCTTTTCCAACTAAATTGAACGTAGGTGCTCATCTCTGAAAATTTAACCTAGGGACTTTCATTCCACTCCACCAGTAAAATGTATACAGTGAAGAGGTTCTTCAAGGAAGAGTGAGGGAAAAATGAGGGAAAAAGCAGCTGAATTTATAACACCCTTCTTCACTTTTTAATTAGGGAAAAAATGGAGGAAAGACACTGGAAGCAAAATCAATCTGCTGCTCTTGATTTAGTTCTTTGTTTAGTGACAATTTGCCTCATAAGACCAAATTATCTCTGGGGAAATAATTTCAGTTCAAGGCAATTTCTCTGGTAGACAAGTTGCTTACCTTTCTTTCTTGGGTCTGTGTGCTTCCCCCCTTTGTTCTCTGAACCTGAGAATACCTTTAATTTCAGGGCATTTCTTTATCAGCCTTTTAAATGAGATCTTCAAAGTGAGAAGCTTTTTCTCCATACAACTAAACTTCTCTTCATACCTATAACAAGTTAAAGCAAATTAGAAATTCCTTTAGCTGCAAAACACCAGGGAAAAGAGATTTTGGAATACACAGCATTTTCATTAGAAGAAAGAGTAAGTGAGACACACTGACTGATTTGAAGTCTATGTGATAGGGAAAAAAAATGACCTTTCATCAGACTCACAATTCATTAATACCATTCCCCACCTCCCACCTGGAAGCCAGTCATATCGCTGGATATATTGTGCATCAGCACAACTGTTTCAGCACTCTTAAGCCAAATCACGATGATAGAAAAATTATCATTTACTTCTGCTAACTTTTTTGTTTACTTTCCCAGAGATTTATTTTATTAACTTTATTATTTTACTAACTTTATTTGTGACTAGGTAAAAAAAATTTTGAGGATCCTAACTATGGGTTTAAATCTAAGCTGTTCGGAATTTATGTTCTACTTCTCATTTTCAGCCCTGGTATTTCTTTGCAAGATATCTCAGTGGGAAGTAACCAGAAAAACATTTCCTTATTTCTTTTTTTCTTTTTTTTTTTTTTAATTTCTCTTTTTTTTTTTTCAGGATTTTTAAAGTCACGTAAGAAAGATAAAATGACCATCAATAGCTCCCAGGGGGAAGACTGGAAATATAGGTGATTCATGAGCAATTCTTCATGCATTAGCTTCTCCCACACATTCAAAACCCACATGAAAATTGGAACCCACACAGTAAAAGCCCTCATGAATATGTGCATCACTTTGAAATTTAAACAGTCTTCTAATGGAAGAAGATAACCTATTAAAGGCAGGAGTGCCCTTCTACCAACACGATGCTCATGCTGCTCAGACTGCTGGGGCTCTCTATTTTGCTATTAAAGCCCTTCCTGCTTTTTTCTTTTGTGTAGCACTGAGATGGAAGCCTAACAAAGGTGTCGTTTCCCAGGAGGGATCTCTGCTTCCTTGCTTGCCTGTATTGAGGGAACAGGGAGACACAATGATGTAACTGCTATGCGATGGGGATGAAATGCTGTCAGCATGGCAAGATTACTGGGAGCTGATCCACTGGCATTGTTTTTCATATCTCCACAGTCCTTTCCAATTTGTATTTGCTAATCCAATTTCTGCTTCCAATGCGGGTAGGCCCTGTTCTTCATTTTTTCCTTAGATTAGCATCACCTCAAGGCTAACCACAGACCAATTGCTATCTAAAACCTCTGCAAGGACCAAATCCACATTTCTCTGTACCCTGAGAAATCCCCTAAAGAAACACTCCCATCCACACCAAGGAGATACGCTACTGTTAGAGACTAACTGCTGTAAGAGCAGCCCTCATCCTGTCGAAATGTGGCTTGAGAAACAGCAGAAACACTCATCTCACCTGAACGTTCAGGGTAGTATCTCTATGTCCATCCACCTTTCATTCCTGAGACAGGCTGAGAGTTCACATATTATGAGTTACGATGGCTCAAGTGATGAGTGACTGTCTCAGTGGAGAAGCAGCACAGGACACTTGAACCTACCCAACATTTTGCTGCCACTGTTGAAAGGGGGCAGTCCTACACTCCTCATACCACTCTCAGACATACTGTCTTGCTTACCTTCCACCAGCTCTGGTGCTTGCTGGGAGCAGCTGAGAATTGATACAACCCAGTAATCCAGCAGCAAATTATCTCAGAAAAAGCAATTTATTTTCTGCCAGTATAGGGGTGAAATAGGTTCAGTAAAAAGTTTTACGAGCTGCAGAGTCAGCACAAGACTGAGAGCAAGAGCAGGGGTAGGGAGGACAAGGAGGAAGAGGATCTCTCCCCCTCAGCAGATGTAAGTTGTTTGTAAGACTCAGCCATAACATACAACTTCACCTTTGGGATCACGCAGATGTTGCCTCCTATCACTATGAAGGCATCCAAGCAGAATGGTGAGAAAAGAAGGGTAAAAATTCTTTGGAGGGCACTTTGATAGAAAAAAGAAAAACATGTGTGAATAGAGTTGTCCAAACATACATTTTTTGTGGAAGAAAATTGCAGGATGTGTATTTTAGGAGAGATGATATTTTTAATCCTTTTTTATTTTTTATTTTTATTCATTAAATCTGCTAAACATTAATCACAAACAAACATTTGGCACAAAGGACAGCCTTATTAATGATTCAGTACCTTGGTTCTTCCAGTGAGGGGAAGCACTGAAATCCAGCATTATACAGGCTGGGTAACAAGCTGTTAAAAAATAACTGGGAAAACTCCTAACCTTTTGAGGGAGGCATAGAAAAGGGAAAGGGAAGAGAAAGGAATAGGTCATTATACATCACAAAAATAGATCACAAATTTCTTTTTTTGTTTTAGTTCTTTGCAGGTTTCTTTTCAAGTAAAGGACATGACTTTTAAAAAGCCTTTAACAGCATTACTTTGCACTTTTAATAAAGACTTCTTAAAGACATTAACTTCCACACGGCCCATAGCCTTTTCCTCTGGGGCAGACATGAAATGGCTGTTCTGGCAGCAACTAATGCTCTCACAGCCAAACATCTACACCCCTGTAATCAAGCATAGCTGGGTTCTTACACAAGAGTAGTGCCCTCAGTCTCAGTGTGACTACTGAAGCATTGACGATCAATGGCTATTACCACCACATCAATGAAGTCCTCAAAAGTCATCCCTAACCTGGGAATTCGGCCTGTGAAGGTAGAAACTGCATCATCCAACAGTATGAACTTATCCATACTTACGGAAAAAATCATCACAGTAACAGCTCAGAAACAGAGACAGGCAGCTGAAAGTTTCTCCCTGCATACCTGTTTCATGGGTTTATATCATTAATGATCTCTTCGTCTCATGGACCAAACACTGCACAAAGTGCCCACAGTGGCCTTCAGGTATACATTATTTACTGTGATCTCAGGAGGTCCATGCTAAAAACAGCCTGGGAAAGCAGACTATATTTTATCCACCACATGACCTAGTTTCAGCAGCTCTATCAAGCACTTCTGTCACCAGCAACAGAGCTGAATAATGTTCAGTGAAGTAGGTGATGAGTTACGTGAAACTAGCTTCCAGAGGAAATTAGTTTCCACAGAGAGCTCTGGCTACTTGAACTTTGTTTTAAAAAGCTGTGTTTTATTGCTGTCAAAGTTAATGAAGAAAGGTAGCTGACAGACTGCTGCACAGCCTGTGTTATCTCACAGCCACCTTCATTCCAGCAGCAGAAGCGGCAGCTGAATAGGAACATCCACTGAAATTAGCTTTCATGTGCACCGATTTTACTGTTTTTCTTGCAACTGCCACATCTACTGCCCTAATATTGCCATGAGAGATAATCAAACTGACTTTTAATACAATGCTGTGCATATGGCATCTTCGCCAAGACCATTCTCAAGCAGAAGAACAGATTGCAAAAAAGTACTGCATGCTCAGCCTTCTGCCTGGGAATGTAGGTAGGAGATAACATAAAACTCCCACCACTCCTTATGAGCACACGATCTCCAAAAGAAGCTATTTTTCTGTTTTTATTTTGCCAGACTTACCACAGTGGATGTCTCTCCAGGGTTTCCAACTCTCTGCCCTGCGCTTGACCTAGTCTTTGCATGGTGGAAGATTCTGGAGGCCCTTGACCTTAGTCCATACATAAGTCCATATGGCCTTAGTCCATACATTAGTATAAAAGTAGTATTTAGTCCATCAGTCTGAAGAAAGTATCCTCCATATTACATCCACACTGCAAGATTTACCCTAAAATTAAAGACAAACTACTTTGTGGAACCTATGTATGGTTCATTCACACCCAGGTAAGTTACTGCTTCTAATAGTGCTTACCTCAAACATCTCACAACATCTGCTGTCTCTCATCATGTTCAAAAGTATGACTGTCTATATTTCAAAGATACATAGGAAAACGTGGGAAAAATGCAAAATAATCTTCTACTGTGGAGCGGCTGCTATTCCATGCTGTTAAACTTAGCACAGAAAATCAGGCAACTTATCTCTGCTCAGGATCCTTTGCATGGAAATTTTGAATATTGCTGGAAAACACACTTTGATGTGATCAGATGCTTCATAGTAGTTCCTCACTGAGTATATCAGGAAACAGCAAATGAGTTGAAGCAAAGACTTCACAAGATGGTATTTCCTTGTGGTGTTCTCTATTGAGATTTAGAAGAAAAATGATGAAAAACTTTACATGTCTTTGAGGCCCCATGTGCTTGCCAAGAATCAGGTAAAAGCATGTGCAAACTGAAAAAAGAATTTTAGAAAGCATTGCTCAAAAAATACCAGAAACAGCTGTTTAGGCATATATCTTACCTGAGATACAGCCACAGGCAAGAACAAAAGGGATCTCCCACCTACCTTTCAGCTGCCGAGGGAATGCAGATACAAGACTAACAACTTCTTGGTCTTTACCTATCTCTACCTTACTCTTTCATGCAGTATTTTACATGTTTGGCTAGACACCATGGAAATGTTCCACACACTTCGTTAGCTGAAAAGCTTTTCAATAGCATAGTCGTGGGTTTTCCTACACTGAAACTCAAACGTGCATTTGCTTTCCTTAACATTTCTAGATCTTCTGATCAGTATTAAACTCAGCCAAATCTGATTCATAGGAGTGTATACCCAGCGTTCTCACCAGCCATTAGCATATAAAATTAGTGATCCAGTTCCTCATCAGACTGCTTTAGAAATAGAACAGTTGTTTAAACAATTATGAATTCTGAAGAGATTTGTCTTCAGATTTTTTGTTGATCAAACTCTTCTTTGCAATCACCAACATCAGAATCTTACTTTTTAAAAATAGAAACATAAAAGTCATAAGAAGTAGCATGGCTCCAGAAGTCCATGCTACACAGTCAAAATAAAGGAAGTTTGATAGCTTTTTTCACTTGTTAACTTCACAAGCTTTGTAGACAATCTAGAACAACCTGTCAGTACTAGATATATAGGCAGCCCTTGGATTTTTGGAGGGAAAGGAGGCAGCAAGAAGATGAGAGATCCCTGCCCTTGAAGGCAGGGAAAGCAGCAGGTAAGAGTGGAAATGCAACTCTTCACATGAGCACCCTGTGGGGGTGCAGAGAAGGAGCTGTACTATTTGCAGCTATAACATAAGGTCAATAAGCAATCCACTTGGTCCCTAAGCTTCAATTGCAATGAAATCAGAAGCAATAGCTGGAAGTCTTTAAGGACAAAATTTTGATTGTTGTCTTTGAGTCTAGGAAGTGGAAACATGCACACAGACTTAAGTCTTGATGTACCACAAAACATACCAGATGCACAGGTAGCAAACTGCTACCACATGAAAACTAACTTCAGATCTTGGGAGACCTCTTGTACTATTCTTCCAAGAATATACTCACGCCAATTGATTTATTCCTGCTAAGCCATATTAGCTGCTAAAAAAGCCAGAGGGTAGAGGATACAAAGCTTGTTTTATGTAAGAAAAAAGAATTCTTCTTTTCCATTCCCCTTCTAACTAGAAACATCTGACCAGTGTTGTCAAACTAGACTATATTTACTTCCAAAAAAAGATCAAGTTGGATTTTCACTGGCAGCATAAATGGTCTCAGAAAACTGTATGAGTGACAAAATCAAAGTAAAACCTGAAAAGACACAGAGGGCTAAAATCAAAATGTTTGCACTTCAGCCTTCAAAGTTTTTCCTTTCTTTCTGCAGGTACCTCTCCATTCTCTCAGCATTTCACTACAGTTGCTATTAAACTGGGATCTGTCCTGTTATATCTGATGTGAGAAGAGGTGATTTTCTCCAGGTCTGAAGTGGACCATGCTGTAGTCCTGCTGCCTGCCTTGTCCACTATAGAACTGTGGTGGCAAAACAGCTCACAAGAGACAATGCAATTCCAGCTGGGCACTGCAACTGGGTGGGGTGCTAAGGCAAAAATGCTAAAATAGCAGCCCAAAGCGGAGGAGTGAATGAAAACCCTGCTGCTATGCCTGATAGATCAGGGGGTCAGGAGATGAAAGCCCAGTGAAAGCAGGCATGCGCATAGGCACCAGAAATGACCATATGCCCTAAAAATAAATTCCCTCTCATCATTAAACTCGTCAGAAGTACTCGTGTGTGTTGAATGATTATTTGCATAATCTCGCCTGCACTTCTGTGCTGCGCATCAACTCTGGTCTGCACAGCAGGGGCAGGTCACTCGGATAAAACCCCTGACATTTTCCAACTCTTTTTAAGAGTCTGCATCCATGTAGGGACTGTGACAGCTGCTGGACTTACATCCCTGAAGCAGCATGTTACTGCAGCTTGGAGCAGCTGCGGCACAGTGGTCAGCGCTGTGTGTCCCCCTTGGCATCAGTCCGATGCAAAGGAACCACAGCAGGGGGGAGCTGGACTTTGAGCCAGTGCCTTTTTAGCTTCTCTGCTGAAAGGTGCCAAGTTTTCAGTGTTGATTAATTGTATGCAGGGTCTTCCCCCCGGGCAGGGGCAGGAGCCACCATCTCATGTCACCAGCTGGTGAGCAGGCACCACAGATTTGTATCAACAGTCAAGAAGTGCAAAGGCAGCTCCTGCTCTTCGCTGCATGGATAGAGAAGAGATCTGATCTGGAGAGCAGCCTCAGCCTGTCCCTTCAATCCAAGCAGTTCAGAGCCTCTTCTGACAAGACAAATGTTGCATTTGCATTTCTCTTTCCCACATCGGGTACTGGGAACATATCGCTGACAGCAATCATACAGGCTGTACATCACGCAGCGCTTCTGAGGTCTCCTTTTGTGTGCTCACAATAAAAATACCATGAAAATCCATTGGCACAGGTCATCCTTCAAGTCACAGTGTTTGCTAAGTGAAGAGAAACATATGCAAGGCCTAATGTTGTCTCATTCAGGGCAGCTCTGACTGCATGCTGGAAGCTTCCTCAGCACAGTAATTGCTAACACCCCAGGTTTTTTTACAAAGTGTTGAAACTGCAGTTTAAGTGAAACACATCTGCTAGTCAAGATATAAGCCATTTTTGAAAACACAGTATATGTTACAGAGCCAGAATATACTGCCATTGTACCAGGGTGAGTAAAGGAAAGGGTCAGCCTTCTTGATCTAGCAAGCCAGCCATACAGCTAAATCTCCATTTACCATGTACCAGCCTCCTACTGCTCACTCAGCCTCCCCCAGCCAGGACCTCATCCTCAAACACCTCCATGTCTGAGGGTCTGCATCCATCGCAAACCTCTCTGCATCTGAGGGCCTGGAGGATGCCAGCCCTGCCACAGCTCCTGCCAGAGGTGATGCCTGTCCCCCTAGAAGCAGGCAGAGGAGCCACACTTTGCCCCTTCGCACAGAAGAAATCTCCTGTGCTGTGCAGAATAGCTGCCCTTCAATTATTTACAATCTCCTGGAAGCCCAGAAGCAGCCTCCTGCTCACCTTTGCATTGGATGCTATTGAAAATAGGCATGGACCATAATTTCTTTACAAATGCAGTCTGATTCTCTCTATCTTTTAATTTGCCTGCAACTCAGAAACCATCCCATCACTTTGAAAGCTAACAGAGAAACTGTGAAACAGTACAAATATCATACCTCTCCAAATATCACCTGTGAGCAGCTAGTTGGAAAGGAATAGAGCAAATGAGATCTCCTGGGCCTGGGAACTTGTATATGGAGAGCAAACCAAACAAGCTGCTTCCCAAAGGGCCCTTTGCACGCAAGTTTGAAAGGAAAAGGCTGAAAATCAGCATAGGCAAAGGAATCTTCTTTTTTCAGATTAGTCCTTCACTTGTGGAAGAGTAAAGATACATTTTTGGAAGTACTGTTGTGGCTTAATCTTCCTAAATACCATTTCACAGGAGACAAAACACCCTGAATTTTTAAGACTTCATAGACTGTTTATCTTAATATAATCTCCCACAAACATTTATAGGGAGAGTTTTATTTAATGCAGTCTGTGATCTATATAAACATCATTGGTATTAGGATACCCAGGCTCTGAACCGGACTGGAAGCTGTGTGGGAGCTTTATTTGTGATATTAAAGTAGCACAGTTCAATATATTATTTAATTTGCAGTAGACTGCTGGGAATTAGAGGTTAGTCATATGGGGATTTTAACAGTTGTGTAGTTACGAGAGGCTGACTCAGTGGCTTTCCTGTTGTAAAAATGTCATCCAACTGTCTTGTTACTTCTAATTACAAGATTAAGAAGTTAAATACTTAAATCCCCAAAGAAAGGCTTGAATTTTTTGTGGAATGTCAAGAAAAAGCACAGAAGGAAAGCAGAAAGGTATCTGCAATCACAGTTCCACACTTTTCTCACAAGTAACTAGAAAAATTGCACTAGTGCTTCCAAATCTAATTTTCTCTCCATGACCCTCTGTCAGATTCAGTTTACAAGTCGATTTCCTGTTATTAATTGTCAACCTTGAAAACTCCACTTGGGATCCACAAATCAAGTTGTGTCTCTTTATGCCTCCTAAATCACCATAATGAAGATTCTGCTCTTTGTAATTTACCTGTTGGTGCTTTGGAGATGCAGACCAGCATCTATCTTACTCACCCCTGCAACGCCGTGCAAGCTGGATCTTTTCTGAAGAAGCGCTGTATTTTCCATGTTGAGGAGACTAAGACAGACATTTCCCAAGCAGCCTCACTTTTTTTCTATGCTCTCTGCAAACAGCCTCTATATGTTGCATGCATAGTGCTGGGATGCTCAGAGAATCATGAAAGATAGGTCTTAAAATACTGAAAAAGACACACAGAGTGAATGATCAGATGTGATTATCCACTGCTTTGCCCTGATCTAAATGTTGACTATCTTAGTAATCGGAACATGCAGAAGATGAAAATGAAAGGATGGGGAAAACTTGACCACCACAGAAGCATTTCAATATACCCTGCATTCACTAGGTTTCATTTCCTGTGCACACAGGAATCCAGGTTTCTGTGATATCCAAATTCTTTTTCCACCAGTATCAGTAACTACTATTTGTTATTAGCAGAGAGCACTTGTCATATTAGAAGTCCATCTTAATATTCTAGACTTGGTATTGGTTTCATTTACACAAACATACCGTCTATTTAAGCTTGTACTTTTAGGAAAGTGATAGTGCTTTACTTTAGGAAGTGTCACTTGCTAGATTCACATATGGCAATTGCATGGTGAGTTGAAAAAGAAGCAATCAGGGGCTGTGTGTAGGAGTTCCTGATTTGTGCCTCAGAGTTACTGCTTCTCTGCCAGGTATAAAGGCAGAGACAGAACAAACTCTTCCAGCAAAAATATCACTATTTTTGACTGCTCGCACATAACCAAGATCATGGATCAGATTTCTTATGTCAGTCATGTTATCTTATTAGCCAGCTCTAGAGTCTGTATTAAAAAATCTGTATTTTACTGCCTGTGGTCCAGTTTCTGCTAATCATTCAGATAGGCCGACATTATCTGAATCCAGAACCTTTGTATTTACTGCCCCAAACACAAAATCAACTCAAAAATCCCTATATCAATCATAAACCTAAAATTTTCTCATACCAATTCACAGAATGGAAAATTGCCAAGACGTTTGTGATTTTCACTCCATTTGTTCATTAAATTCTTCGGATGGTGAAGCCAGGAAGAAGAAAATCACCATGTAGCCATTAAACAAATGCCAACGAAAACTACAACCTGTTAAGAAAAATCGGCTATATAAGACTTCAACAAATATTGAACATGGTCCATTCTCTATGAAACCAAGACTCTCCTTGCACAAACAGATTTTTCCTCAGCAGTTGCTTGAAAGACAGCCTTTTACAAGGTGTTGAAACAGTTGCAGAACTGAAGCCTCATATATGTAATGATCTTGGCTGTATCTCATTTCTCCCTTGCCTTTGTTTACAGGGGTCCAAAATTGCCACTGTAATTCAATAAGCAGAGCAATCCTGACGTAACTTTCATCTCAGAAATTCCCTAAGCTCCTGAATGTGGGATGCAGGGAAGGTATGTCAAGATAGACATCTATCTCTGACACACCACAGTATTTTCTTACAGTCTTTTCAAACAAGTACGGTTGTGATGCTGTTCTCCCTCTGGGAGACTGAGTGAGCAAATACACCTCACAGCCAGTTGCATTTTGTGTATTTCTCCCTTGCTCTTCAAAGCTTTAGCTTAAGAACTTACACTGCGTAAAATGGTAGTTTTACTGTCACAGGTAGAGACAGCTTAGTGCCTTGAATAATCTAGTGGGTTACCCAGTGATGCCAGCAACTACTCCTGGAAGGACAAAGCATAATAATGTCTTATTCTCCTTTTGAGAGGAATAACCCATCCCTTACTTTCCTGATTTCCAAATGCTAAACTCCTAAATCATTGCTGAACTACTGTCAAGGTGATTACCCTCATCCATGTCATCATTTTAATTCCTTTTAAACATTCAGTCTTGCTCACATTTCATGGCTATGAGTTCCACTGCTTATCAAGCACTGTGGGGAGAGTTCTCCTTGAAGACCTTTAAACCTGTTTCCCCAGTGAATTTCACCAGGTTTTATTGCATTATGGCACCCCAGAGCAGTTCATTACTCACTTTCTCCACGCTGTTCACAACTCACCTCTATGGCACCCCTCAAATGCCTCCCCACAGTCCTGTTTTTTTCCTTGACTGAAGAATGTGACTTAGTCTCATGATATATAAGCTACAGCATCTATCCTCCTCCTTGCCCTTTTCTGAACATTTTCAAGTCCTACTGCATCCTATTTGAGACAATCAGAACTGCATAGATTTATATAGGGACATAACAATATTAGATCACTGTTGTTTTCTGATCATGTCTAGGCCTTCCATCATGAGGTCACAAGAGAACTGAAACAATAGCTGTCATAATGCAGAAGCAGTATCTTCAGTGCCCTAGCTGAAACAGCTTTGGTTACAGTGGACCAGACTCAGATGAATGAGAGGATGTCACCAATAAAAGCAAAAAAATAAAACGAAATAAAATGAGGCGGTCAGGTTAGAATTTGTTTTAAAAGAGGGGATAGTGAGATAATGAAAAATGTATGCAGGCTTTCCCAGCACAGTGTTTTGGAGGGGTGGAAAAAAAACCATACTTTATTTTCAAGCTGTGGTTTGAAAAAGTGCCACTGAGGACACCATACCAGAAATTTAGGATATGTCTATGCTGCACAATGCTAATTTACCCAGCTGAGCTCTGTGCTAATGCAGCTATATTGCTTACAGTACTTACTGCTAACTAGTTTAGAGCTCTCTCTGAAATCTCTTCACCAAATTGCACTGTGCAATGGAGAGATACTTTTTTTAGTCTTCAACACTGCAGGACACCTTGAAAAGGCAGGTATCACACTATCTCCTCTATACAAGCAGAACAGTTGCTGTGGTACCCTTGCAGACATAGAATGTTAAATAGACCACGCAAAAAGACCCCAGCCAGGACAACCTTATGCAGCTTAAATAAGCATAGATTAATATGCCCAGAGATTTCAACAGAAGTGCTCTTAGGCACAAAATCACATTCATCTATGGGTGTTCTGCAGCAGTAGGGCTTAGAATTTGTAAACCCCTCATGCTAGAGAACTAGCTCTTCAGGACCTGTGTGTGATACTATGCTATTGGGTGACAATGCCAAACACAAATGGGTGTTGCACCTTGAATGCAGCACTTAACCACGCTCTTGAATGCATCTTACTGTACACAGGCTCAAAACATAAAAGCTGGACTGTGTCTTGCTAACTGTGTTAGCTTTGATCTAAAGAGAAAAGTTATTTCTGGCCATAACAACAGGGCAACATCAACCTGTGGACAGAGGGTTGGTGCTCTGTCCTTGGCTCTTTAGGACCAAGGTCTTCCTTTGGAGAAGGGTCACACATTGTTACAGCCCTGTTGCTGCTTTTACCTAAAGCCTTTAGCCAGAAGAGATCCTGTGGGACATCCCCATCTGCCTTGTGCTGTCTGGTATGACCCCAAATCCATAAGGAATGGAAAACCTCAGGCTGATGAGCCAATTTGAGAGCATGCACTGACACAGCACTGAGCAGTGAGTGCCTGGAGGGGACGGATCCAAACATTTCTGAGTAGCTCTTCACTGAAACAGGCGCAGAATAATCACACTTCCTGGACATGGGGGTAGCTATCTTCACAAGCTGGTCTGGGAGAAATGAGTATTAAATTAACAGCTACCCATGACACACATGATGGCTGGTGTATTTTTGGCCTGATTCCTGTCTGTCAGCTCCCTTTAGTGAATTTTCTCCTCAGCTAATTTTAACCAAATTTGAAAGAAGGGCTGGAGTCTCACAGATAATTATGGTTTTATAAGTTTCAGGGATCTGGCAGCTGGAGAGGGAAGAAAGACCAAAATTAGTGCTTTCCATTAAGGGAAAGTAGGCAAAACTCAGCCACTATATATTTCAGCTAGCCTCAAACAGCTCAAACACTGTATTCAGTGGCAGACTAGCATCACTGGTGTTCGCTCTTGCCAGAGCTGGTAGTTTCACGCTGGTATACAGTATAGGACACAAACTCACAGACATCCAGTTGAATTAGTTCCGCTACTATCATAACAGTTTCTATTATTTTGTTAAGTTATTGGCAACAGCAGAGCACCCACTGAAATAAGGATGATCTGTGAAATAGTGGTCAAAAATATCTATTTTATTGTACAAAAAAAAGAGCAATGACAACATCTCAGCTGTGACTTTTACTCTCCTTGAGCAGTGTGTTTTTCAACTTTTAATCCTAATGTTATTAGAAAGCAAGATTGGACAGTGAATTTTGTCATTATTAGAAACAGAATTCAAAGCATCTCAAGCCAATCTTCTGTTATGCGTCAAATTAAGGAAAATTGTGTTTTGCCTTTAAATTAAAAAGAAAAACAATTCTTAAGAAATAAAAATGTCACTGTTCAGGGAAGAATAATAAAGTATGAATGCTTCTCCGTCAGCTGACTGTCTTTGTAAATGAGCAAAAACACTGAAGAAAATAAATTGCCATTATCCTAGCTTCATAAATCCTCAGTGGCTGGATCTTACTACATAGTTTAAGTTACAAGACCTGATAAGAGGCTAAGAAAGATTCATTTAGTGTATTTATATGCAGAGACCTGGTCTCCAAACTTTATCAATTGTTACTTGCAGTGTCAACATGGAAAAACTTATTGTGGAAATTGCTGCTTCTAAAACACAGCTCTCTGCATGTGAAACCATAAATAAAGGCCTATTGCTACTCAGTAGAATGAAGGTTTTACCTGATCATTATCAAGTGCAACTTTGCTATCAGATTATCTGCAAAAGGTAATAAAAAATGCAATACAAAACTGAGTTAAAAGTAGGACCAGCATGGATACAAATAGCAAATATCCCTGAAACTTGGAGCTCAGGGTAAAAAGTGGGAATGTTGTCAGAACAGGAGGAAAATATGACCATGTATGCACTAAATTGCATGAATCTTACAGAGAGCTATCTGGGGATCAGTGACCGCAGATGAATCTTTCTCATAAGGATTTGGCCCCTACATGGAACAACGTGCAGAATTGTGAAGGATATGTACAGCACAGTTTGAAATTGAAAGATCAGAAAATCAGAAAAAATAAAGTCGTCATTACAAAATTAAATGACTGCTGAAGAGTACTTTGTGCCTTGTGGAAAACAAGTCTAAACTTGTCTGCAGTGTCCTGTGACTAGAGAGTGGGGGGAACATCTACATTTGAGTACAGCATCCTGGAAAAAATCCAGTAGTCTAGATCTTGTTAACTATCAATGGCATTTGGTACCTAAATTTGGAGCTTGTGTCATTTACACACTTCTGATGATAAACTCAGCAGGCTAGGGACTGTATTACATATTTATCTTTTTAGCTGATTCCAAAACACAAACAATAGCTCTCCATCTATTTCTAGAACAAAAAGAAACTTCTATGGCAATGGCCAAATGAAAGAAACCCAGTATGCCTGAGCTCAGATCCAGATCAGAAAGGGACAAGGGCTGTAGGAAAGCTGTTAAACTTTGCTTCTACTATTAATAGGCTGGTGGAGGGCATCATTATCAAAAGGAAACGTGCATCAGCTCTAACAAGCTGTTTCTTGTACTTGCCCAGTTAACAAGGAAACTATTTGAGTATGTCAGATTAAGATTACTATTATTTGCTGTCACAGGGAGTCCTTGAAAGCAACCTATGAGCTTAACAAAACATGTCACATGAAAGCATTCAGAGCACACCTTTTACTGTTCCCATGCCTTTGAACAGCACTTGGTGACCTTGACTATTCTGAGCAGGGACACAGGAGGGCTGTATTAAGAAGGAATTATTAAATTTTTTGTTTTTTGTTTTTTTTTGTTGTTGCATTGGGTATCAAGATAGACACCAGAAATCCATCTGTGTAGCTGAAGCTGACCCAGAAAGGGTGCTTCATCAAGTTCAGGTCCATAGAAAAGGACACAGGAAAAAATTTCTTGCTTCTTTATCCATCTTATAAAAAAAAACCCTAGGTGTTCTTTGTCAGTGTTTGGAGCAGATGCCTCAAGAAAACTTCTGTAACTGCTGTTAGCTCAGACAGAGCTAGACACACTGTTCTACACTCCCATCACACATCCATTCACTCATGAAAACTCACGAAAACAGCCCTAACACTGAGACCACAAAAAGTTTGCCAAGGAGAACTTTGCGAGTGCTTATGCAGTGCTCAGGGACTTTGCTGATCCAAAACGTGGCAGTTGTGTGGCTTCCTACAGAGCACAGGCCATAATCTTTCAACCAGAAACTCCTGGGTCAAACTCAGTAACTTGTGGCGGCTTTCTGCTAAACTGGCACGTGCTGCAATGTTCCCAGCTCACAGCAGCTTCTGAAAGAAGGTGCAAAACTAACATATCACTGGATGAGATCTCAAGCAGAAATCTTGCAGTTTGGTACTTTACTGACTGCTGACAAGAGAGTGCCCTTCAGCCATTGCTTCTCTCATTCACACCAGATTAACAAAAACCCCCCCATGTTCAGCTCTGGATTTTAAGGCCAGTGTGACTTTGCCCAGAACTGTACGAGTTCCAGGGCTGAAGGCAAGGAGGGTGCCAGCACTTGGGATTGCATTGAAGCTCAGCTGCAACTTGAACTAGGGTGCAGTCTTTCTGGCACCTCCAGTGCTACCGGATCCAC